>JAHPZR010041365.1:10000-17577 GCA_019787425.1 Platygyra sinensis | reverse complement strand
GACAATAAGATATTTTATATCTGTTTTCAATTGATGTTCGCTGAAATGCTCCTCCGTAAACTGACGAAACTGCTTGTTAGATGTTTAAAACAATGCACCTTGAAAATCGTTTTAGGTTATTAAACTAACCATTTGATCGACTTTTTAAATACTGTTTGTGACATTCTGAAAACTCATCCGCAGTCACGCTGTTACTCCACGCTGATTGGGTAATGCTAAAGAATGCATCCAATCAGGGTGGAGTGTGTGACTGTTGCTCCTTGGCAAACGAAATCTTGGCTGTGGATTCTGGTTGCTTCAAAAGCTGCAGTTCTCGAAAATTATTTGGCGGTTAGCACTTGGATTTTAAATGGATCTTCGAATGAATGCCACGAGAAGAAGCATCAACCTCTCAGTTTATCTTGTGTTTGAATTGGAAGCTGGGCAATTCAAATTTGTGGGCGAAAATCTGCTTGGTGCTGGAGGAGTCCATTTTCCAAGTTCATTGGCCCATAGCCACTTTGATCTGGAATTAAAAAGGGGGCTAAAATTTCATTTCAGAGGCACTTTAATTGACAAGAATATCTTTTTTGCATTTTTTATTTTACATCCATTAGATCATATATTTAATCAGAATGCAGAAGGACAAAGAGCACAACTGGCTTACGAAAAGGCTCTAAGAGACGGCTTTGTGAATGTTTACCGTGGTCGCATTTTACTAATTGGTCAGGATCGTGCCGGTAAAACCAGTCTAAAGAAGAGTCTCTTGGGCCTGCCATTTGACCCTAAAGAACAGAGTACTGAGGGAATTGAAGTACAGGCTTCTACATGTGAAATTGAAGTTGAACAAGTTAAGAACTGGCATTCCACCCTTGAGAACAAACCAGGATTGGTTATTAGTCCTAAAGAGATATCAAGGATGGTGGCAGAAACAATGGGTGACAGAGAAGCTATGCACTTGGAATTATCTTTGGATAAACTTAAATGTTTGGAGGTACATGAACAATGTATATTTAATGCAGACATCTTAAATGTAGCAGAAACAAGTGAACTGTCAGCTGCGATTTTAAGAACAAAAGCACTTCCTGTTTTGTTATTCTTAAGTTTGCAACATGTAACAAACAACCTGAACTGATGGATTTGCCGTACTGTCTGGTTAGCTTCCATTTTATCTCTGAATTACTACATGTCAGGTCACCTCTCTCAGCTAGACATTTAATGCTTTTCTGTCTTAGAGTGAGTTGACTGTTATTCAGTTATATTTCTAATGATATGGAGCATTTAATTTCTTTTTTAATTCTTATTTTGATCATCTGTGAAATTTGAATTTCAGTAAATAAATAAATAAATGAATAAATAAATAGTAGATAAATTTCCATCTGAATTCTTGGTAAGTACTGTAGGAGACATGGAACTGTCAGCCAGGTTCTTTCTAGAGTACCTGTGACTTGTAATTATTATATATGTTACTAATCATTCTTTTTGTTTGATGCTCTATTCTAGGTTGAGGATATGGTAGACTCTGAAATTTCCTCACCATTAAGAAAAGCAAAAGCAGTGTCTAAGCAGTCTCATGTTAACAGTGGTGAACATTTGCCTGATTGTGGAAGAGAAATTGAGCTGGATGAGCCCGAGATAATGATCAATGCCACTTCACTTCCAGATGATGTCACAAAAGATGTTCATCAGTTCCTAAAGTATGTTAGAGGTGAACATGACAGTAAAGGTGATATCACCAAAGGAGAATCTGTTGTAAGTATGGATGTGTGGGATTTTGCTGGACAGCAGCTGTACTATGCTTCTCACCCTCTTTTCTTATCGTCACATGCACTGTATATTTTAGTGCACAATCTCAACAAGCCATTACTTTTGCCAGCTCAGCCATGTGTTAGACAAGGTACTTGTGACATTCCTCTGAAAAACCCAAATAGTGAAACAAATCTGGAGAATTTACTATCCTGGCTTGCTACAATTCACAGTATTACACAAGTGAAAGAAGAGACAGATATTATTGCTGAAAGTAGGCTGCCTTATCTGCGACCTCCGGTTCTCATTGTGGGCACACATGCGGACAAACAATCTCCTCAAGACATTGCAGAGATTAAATCAGAAATACAGAAGAGGATTTCTGGTAAGGAATATGGGAAACATGTGGTCCCACCATTGTTCAGCATTGATAACACAAGTTCACTGATGTGGAATAGGATAAAGAGAGTTTTCAAGTGGGGTCCAAAGGAACAAAAACATCAAACAGGTATTAAAATACTAATGTCTTGCTGTGTCAAATTGATTCCTTATTTGATATATATAATTATAGCCAAGCCCAAGATTGGAGCTCCTGATTACAATAAGTAAACCTGGCTTGAGCCTGCGATCCAATTGAAGATTAGAACCTGGGCAGCAGTCAACTTAAAAAAAAACGTCAGACCTCACTGAGCTGTAAATCTTGATCTGAGTACATGATATGGTCATGTGGTACTGGTCAGTGGACACTTGTTTTGACAGGTATCAACTGACCATAACATGGATGTCCATTATCAAAGATGTATGCTGTACAGTACTGCCTGAAACTATGGACCCATCAGGTTGTGGCAAAACCAAATTTTCTGTGCTATCAATCTTGTATCTGACTTTGGTGATCGGTTTTAACAAATGGGTTATTCCAGAAAAAATATACACCCCCCCCCCCCAACGGATGGTAAACATTCTTGCCCCCCCCCCCCCCCCACCCTCCTGACTGGATTTCCCAGAGCACTCTTAAGCCCCCCTCCCACCCGGATTTCAAAGCTCAAGGACCCCCCTCTTGCCCAGATTTCTATTTTTTTTAAAGACCCTAACTGGTAACAACAGGCAATAGAAAAGATGTAGCATTTTATCCAAAAGATCCCTGTTTATTATAATTTTAAAAGCTCGTTGAATATTGCTGGTTGAATTTCAACATTTTTAAAAACAGATTATTCAAACGATCATCGTGTTTTTGTGCAAAGAACACCACTTGCCTGTTTCTGTTCCACAACAAATGTACAAGATAAGAAAATCGTAACTCTTGAAGATTATGTTGATCTAAGGAAAATTACAGCGAGAAAAGTCCTGGAGGCGATTATAAATAAATGCATTATTTGTCTACAAATAAAATTTTATGCAACAATTTAGCCTTTCATATGTGATCAGTAGCACAATCCAGGAGTACAAACCATACAGTTACCACTAATTTTAAAATATCTTCAAAATGGAACGTTCAAATTCGTTGAAACTTTCCAGAAATACCTTTCAATAAATAAAGATCCTAGGCATGTAAAAGGTTTTGTAATGAGAAACAATTTGTAATTTTAATATTTTTTCTACGAACTGAAAATGCGCCATTTCGGGATGTAACGCGTAAGCGGGATATGAAACTTTACTTCCCTATTCCACCTAAATCAACCACAGACTTCAGTTGTTGCTGAAAACATCTTTAATTGCATTCAACTCATATGTCTAGCTACGAATAAAGTAAATAAAGATATTTACGCTAAGAAAATAAAGATATTTACGCTTATATGTCTTCTGTAACGCAGTGTGGTTTCACTGTTACGGCTAAACATGTTATGATAAAATACTTTTCAAAGAAACATCCTTTTAGCCCGAAAAAATTGTGTAACAATTCTCATGAGACATTGTTCCTGTAACAAAAATTTCCACTCGATTGCTTGAGTCGTTCCGGAGATAAATTGAAATTTGTCCGATCCCGAACAGGTTGTGACAAACTAAATCTTGTCCAAAATAAACCTTACTTGCTGATTTCTTTTGAATCTCCACGGAAAGCGAAACATCCTTCAGAAGTGAAACTGTGCACGCGTAATTCTCATAACCACACCACTACGGCTGCGAAATCTGTTTCTTTCTTCCTCCCGTTAAGCGTCCAATATTTCCATTTTGATCGAGCCCCGAACACAAATGCATGATCCGCCATTGTGTAACACGAACCAAGCAACAAGAAACTAGCGATACAACGAATTCGGGAGCAAAACATTCATTCACTCTGACGCGAAAATGCCTCCATTTTGATGCAACAGCCTTCGCAAACATTCACCATTGTTGGGGGGTCCTTACAAAGATTGCAGGGCCCAAAACAATAGAATTAAGCCACGTGGAGTTCTGAGAAACGTGACTACTTGCGTGAAAAACTCTGACGATTTGAAATGGAAGGAAAAGCAGATAAATATTCAATTAGAAAGAATTGTACCTACAGTGTAGGTATGTGATTTAACATTGATTTGCCCTAGTTGGTGAAAGTTTTCAGTCAAAAAAGTGCATTATTTACCTGAAATTAAAAAATGGCCACGCCCACAATGCATTATGGGTAATGTAAAAATATTGATTTTTGTCAATTTTTATGACCAGAAAACTTCAAAATTGTGTTTTAAACATTCCTTATGCGAATAAGAACTATTTCACATCAAATAAAAACAAATTTGAAAAATCATTAATTTTAGCCTTTGTTACACATTTGTACCCCTGGATTGTGCCATTGATCATATAGTTTAACCCTTTCACTCCCAAGAGTGACTTAATAGATTTTACTCTGTCTAACGCCAGACGATTTTACTCGTCAAAGGGAGACCCCTTGGGAGTGAAAGGGTTAAAAAACTATCTCCCTTAAGAATTCAATACAGTATTGTGGAAAGAGGCTACTGAAACATGGAATCGAGGGTACTTATTTGAATTTTGAATTCAAGATGGCGTCTTCAGGTGATGTTGTATTTACCGATCATCGTATAATGGATGTCGCGTTCTTGATCTCGTTGATACACAAAAATGTTTCCTCAGCCCTCCTCCTCCCCATTCCTACCTCTTCCTTGTTCTGTGGTTTGTATTTTCCAGGCGGTTGATTGCCCTCATCTTCACCGGCAATACATGTTCAATGAGTTTTTCAGTTGTATATGTATTGGATTTTCAGAGTTTAATAAACTGGCTATGTGCAAAATTTCACATAGCCATTTTTTCTCCATCATGTTGTTTGTATTGCCTATTCGAACAGAGCACAGCACATATTTCATTCTGGGTAAGGTTTGCCATTTTGTGGGTGGATTGAAGCATAATAACTATAATTCCAGTTTTTGGTGACAAAACGGCCTCAATTGACACATGTTTAATTACAAGATCGTGATCACGTTGTTAAGACTGTTAGTGTGACATTCACTTATTAAGCTTAAGCTTTCAAACAAGACTAATTTTAAATTTTGTTACCTTTACGGGTCTGTAGGCGAACTGGAACTCGTGCCTTTCTTTCAAGCATTCAAGTTTTTATGCGTAATGCCCACGTTCTGGCTTCCATAATCTTGTCTTTTACCACATCGATCGTACGGATATAAAGTGGAAGTAGCTTCAAAAGCATCGAAAAAATAAATCCTTGCTAGCGCTCATGGAAAAATATTGGGGTATATTGTGGCATTTACCATGAACATAACTTTGGACAACCTGGATTTTACCAGAAAAGTAATCATTTCGGCAGATCTAATTATTTTGCATGGCGGTTATCACATCCACGATTTTACGGTCACACATCGTAAGAGATAAAAAAGAAATTATATGCAAATTGTGAATATGCATGTTAGCAAGTAAAAGGAGTTCTTGGGTTGTCTGAATAAAACAGAAAAGTACGACTGACTCCCAAACTTATCGTCTTTTTTGCGCATTTTTGAGGATGTTCACCGGGATTGATGTATGTTACAAAGCACAGGCACTGGTGGCCTGGGAACCATATAAATGTTCCGGGTGTCGCATGCTTAGTTGACTGTGTTATTTATTGCGCTGGTTCTTCATGGTTAACAGGACCTATGAAGGTAAACTCAAAGCATACGAGGTAGCTTAAAGATAACAAGATTTCCCATTGCAAAGTAATTTTTTAAGTGGTTAAAATAATTATATCGATTGAGGTTAAAGTTAAAAGTGACCCCTAAGGAAGAATTTTTCGGTTCAGATACCCCCTCCCCCCGGGTTTTCCTGAGCTATCAACCCCCCCTCCTGCAAGAATTTCCAGTTGCCATGCGGGGTGGGGGGGGGTGTATTTTTTTTCTGGAATAACCCAGTACTTCTTTGCAATGAAAATGTGGTGATTCAAGACTGCAGCATTCAAGCACGCTTTGTCACCAAGAAACAAGAAGCAACATGCTGTTCAAACTTGACGTGTCTTTATTACCAAGGTAATACCTTGCCCAAACGCTGCTGCAGCAGGACGAATACCATTGTTAGATTTACCCATGTAAAGATGAGGTTAAGTGCGGGAATACCTCATCAATGACGCGTGGAGGGCCCGTGGAAAGAACACAAGAGATGGGTTAATACATTCAGGTGGTACTGTACACTCTCTTAAGGCTGCACGCACATGCCTAGGTTGACCTAACAGGTGAAGTATGACGTTTTGTTACACAACGTTGTTATCATTGTGTGTATGCGCCTGTGACGACCTTGAGAAAACCAATCCATGGATTCTTATCATTATGGTGCTCTGCCTCAGGTCACCGGAGCTCTGCACAGAAATCAGAGCAGACTCTTTTCAAGCTTGTTACTGTTGCTTGCTCTCATAGATTTGCTACTTGCTCATAACATCAGTCTTAAACCTATTTACAAGGTACCTACATCCACACTGTATTATCTCAGTTATGTGTAAGCCACAGGATCAGCGTCAAATGTATGTTATTTATTTTCAGAGCAAGAAGGGAAGACAAATGACATTCAAGAACTGCGAAACAAAATCATGGAGGTGTTGAGACAGGAGCCATATATGGGGAGAAGATACCAGTCAGGTAAATAATGAATACATATAGTCTTGTTTTTGATTTTTTTTTAAATCAGCAAGGTATTATTGCACTGACATTGGACGAGAAGAAATAGGTCAATTTCAATCTATTAAAATTTTAACTTAGTTCTGAGGCTTAAGGGAATAAAACAAAAGAAATTAATGCATGCCTCTTCTTAGTGCAATTTCTTTTTTGCCGGCAAAAATGGTTTTCACTGCTCAGTCAGTTTGCCAGATGCCCAGCCCGTAATAAAACCTGTGTTTGTGACAAATTTTTATTGGCTTTAAAGTGTCTATATCGCCAACAGGGTTTTTATAGTTATAGTAGCTCTATACTGCGTAAAAAGGTATTCTAAGAAAAAAATTGGATTCTGAGATTTTAACGCCCTAATATATCGCCTTAAAGTTCCCTCTTCAGCCACGCCCAATGAAGATGACCGCGTAATGTTAGATTGGTGACGAATGACGTCACTTCAGGAATATCTCGAAGCTTTATGCTTTTATTTTGCTTGCTTGACGACTGCATTGCTTCGCAAACTTCGATTTGTTTGTTTTTTGTCGAGGAAAACTCCTCACCACTACTGAAACAACAATTACCTAAACTAGAAGGATCTCGTGATTCCTGACTTGACGTCACGACCCATTCAGAAACCCAGGCTCTTTTCTGCACTGACTCACGGTCAACTTCATTGGGCGTGGCTGAAGAGGGAACTTTAAGGCGATATATTAGGGCGTTAAAATCTCAGAATCCAATTTTTTTCTTAGAATACCTTTTTACGCAGTATAGAGCTACTATAACTATAAAAACCCTGTTGGC
>JAHPZR010041364.1:0-17988 GCA_019787425.1 Platygyra sinensis | reverse complement strand
CTGCTATGATGCACATCCTGACTGGGACATTCTTTCACAAATTTCTCAGGTATGTCCTGAAAATGGACAGAAAAGTTTGCCACTTGGATTATTTCGTCTATAAAAAGGCGGTATACAATGGCTGTTAAAAACCTGTTCCTGTGTGCCACTTCATTGAAATCTAGGGCACTCCAGACAGGGGACAAACCTCAGATCAAATCAACTGAATGCACCGATTTGCCATCCTATTGAATGAGAAATAGCAAACTATTCCCGAGCAAACCTGAAAATTTCTGCATCCAGTCAGATAAGTGAGCCATCTCAGCCAATTAATCCAGTCCTTTGTTTTGTAACCTGCACACCCCACCTCTTTTTCCCTGGGGTCGCTACCTTATGCAGGGCACGCGTCGGACCCACCCACTGGGAAAATCTTATTTTGACAGCGACACAATATACCCCAAGCTGCAGGTTCTCGAATGGGCGCGGCGCTTACAACCGGTACACCCTACTTAGGACTTAAAACCTAGCTAACCCGTAAAAAACGTAATTAAATGCGACATGTCCAAATTGGTTATGAAAAACGTTCTTCAGCTTAGTTCCTGCATATAAGCTAGCTACAAAGACAATAAATTTAAGAAACTCCACCATATTAAGCTATTGGCACCAGACAATCCATGATAGTACGACGAAACAGTCAGCTCACCACCAACTGCAGACGACGCCTCGTGTCCTGATACTGGCAAGGTCCTTGTCCTACAAGTAAATCTCAAGCCACAAAATTAGCCCGTGTTTAGCAAGATGCGAAGCAGTTGCTCCAACTGAAGGTAGTTCACATCGCCACTTCGGCGCCATGCAGTTAAAACAAAACCGCACAGCCATTCCACGAAGGACTCACAAGGAAAGTCAAAGGGGGGGGGACCCGGCCGTCCAAACTCACCGGTCTTCAACTGGGATTTTTACTGGAACCTGATTAAGCAAAATATCTGAGTATTCAATGTTCAAGTTGATAGAGCCGGAGAAAAGTTCATTTTACCCACCTTACGCGCCATGTTTGATGTTGCTATGCACGCGAAAAGGACTGGGTCGAGCTCGTGACCAATCTCCTCATTCTCCTGGAGAAATTTTTACGGCGACGTTGTTTGTGATTTGCATACGTGACAGTATTACGTTACGTTTTTGAGCCATTAAGAGAATGTATGAAAATGGTTCGAAAATCACTCTAAATTCAACTTGTAGTAAAGGATTTAAATAAAAGAAGCTTAGCTTAGTCTGCGCTTGTGTTAGTTTGAAGTCTTGTGAATGGAAGGCAAACCTAGAAAAGTTTTAAATCGTCAAACTGGCTTTAGAACGACTTTAGAACGACTCAGCTGCCACAAAGACTTCAAAATGACACAAGCGCAGACTAAGGTAAGCTTCTTTTATTTAAATCCTTTACTATAAGTTGAATTTAGATTGATTTTCGAATCATTTTCATATATTCTCTTAATGGCTCAAAACGTAACGTAAATAATAATACTGTCACGTATGCTAATCACAAACAACGTCTGGGCCGCCTGTGGTACATTATGCTTCTAGTTCCCCACTAAAATGCTCCACCTTAATGCTCCCTTTTTTCCACTAAAATGCTCGGTTTCTCCCAAAACTGTCACTAAAATACTCAGTTAATGCTCACAAATATGGTTTTTTTTAATTTTCATAATTTCATAATTCATAATAGCAAAGTAAGCAAAGTATTTTGTTTGCTCTACACTGGTTTAAAGTGATGAATCAACAGCTTTTTACTAGCTTTTAACAATGAAACAACCAGGCTTTACCTGTTTACAACCTGTAAATATCGGCTACCAATCACAAAACGTGAATTATTAATAGCATCAGAAAGAAACTACACAGGACCTCGATTTTTTTTATACAAATTAATTTTTAATGCCAACTAAATTTAAGGAAAGCTTGCACCAGTTGACTTGACTTGGAGGTGTCAGAAACTGGATTATATCCTCTGGATTTCACAAGGGTATTCATTTTCATTCAGACGATACCTTTCTTGGTTGTAGTTGTTAGCGTTTGCCGCAATTATGGACATCATAGCTTGATCGTAACGATGGCAACCACCAAAATCGTCTTTTGGGAATTTGAAATCACAAAAGCGCTTGGAACCCTTTGGAGTAATACACTCCGCGTGAAGAGCGCAAACAAGCACCCATCGAAAAATATCTCTCAGAACCTGTGGTGTGTTGAATATTATTATCCCTCCACCTTGATTCATTTCGTATGTCATGGTTTCAAGATCGGCCATTGGCAAATATTGTAACATTTGTGGGTGAGTTGCCGACGCAATGGAGTGTCCTGCACCAGGAAGATAAAACAGAAAACCGCTTTGCAGTTTCACCATTCCTTCCAGTAAATAAGAGATGTTCCGAGTCAAAATTATCGACGAATCCATCCACATCACTCCACCATGTTGGTTTAGCAATTCCTGAAGGATCATAGGCTTCCACGCGTAGGTATGCAGGTTCCCCACATGCTCGGGGTACCTGTCAAAATTAAATTTCCTGTACTCGACAAAGGATATTTTATAAAGCTTTTTGACTTCCTGTTTGCTGAGGGCTAAGTCATACACTATTAGAATTTTCCTTGGAAAAAATATGGGGCACTCTGTCGATGTGTGCTAACAATTCCTCAAAATGATTACTCGACGAACCAGTCGCTAAAGCGATTCCTGGAAGCGAAGCAACTGAATTCATATTTACAGGAATTTTCTTGAAGGAATCGTCCAGCTCTTGAATAAGCTCTTCAGCAAGATTTCTAGCTTTGCCCTCGATGTCAAATTTAATTCCTTCTATCGAAGAATCGTTTGGATGAATGTAAAAGTCAAAGTTCAAAAAGATCACTTACTGGAGAAATCCCAAACCACTTTTCTGCCGTGAAGATATCGTTTGCCGGCGCAGTAATTTCTAACCAGACAGATTTAAACCAAACATAAATTTGAGACATAACCGAATACAAAGATGAGGAAAAATACACATATCCCTCTGAGCTTATTCATGATGGTTTAGCTCTTTTCTTGCCTCCGTTTTCGCGGAAGAAATTAAAACCCCAGCGCTCGTCAAAAATATATTTTTCACTAAAGAAATTGTGCTAGGAACATATATCTAAAACTTATATTCATTGAATCGTCGATGAAGTGACCATTTCTGTATATGTATGGAGCGCCGGTTGTAAAAAAAATGATTTTAGCTTACAGCGCTGATTATATTACCGTGAAACACCTAAAATATGTCTGGAATGTTATTGTGTTGTAACCAATCACATGCGAGATCTTCACACCACAGAAACCACAGGCAACGAACCGTTTCCTTAATCGGCCACGGAACAAATTATTTTGTTTTGTTTAAGATACAAACTGTCTTGTTAGGAATTAAAAACGCCGCTGTTCCCCAAGATCAGTGCTGAGGACCGCATCCAGGTCATCGTTCGAGTTTAGAAAGAAAAAATTAGAAGCCAACGCGACGCGACGGCGACCAGCTTTCCATGTAACAACACATGAAGATAATAAAAAATCCCGGGGCGGGGGGGGGGGGGGGGGGTACTCCCTTATATGAGCTTAATGGGGACGTGCGGCCAGTCAGGGTATGTTTTTCGGGATTTTGTCTTAAACAGGGTATCGAATTTGTCATTTTTTGTCTTAATCAGGGTATCGATTCATCAGTTTTTGTCTTAAATGGGATATCTTTTCTTGGACGATAAATGGCAAAATTTTTACAAGCTCTTTAAATTATTATTGTCTTTTGTTGACTTTGGCATTGATACCAGGTACATTAATTTCCACTGATTACACAACAAGAAAGCCACACAATTTGTAACCGCAACTTTTAATCCATGTCTTAAACAGGGTATCAAAAATCGGAGTTCTGTCTTAAACAGGGTAGGAAAATCAGCGATATTTGTCTTAAACAGGGTCAGGGTATGAGGGGCCGGGCCGCACCTCCCCACCCAGGAATATATCAAGTACCCCCCCCCCCCCCCCCGGGTAAAAAATCAACAATCGTGATTAGCATAATCCTTGCCAATATTTTTTGTTGAACCACAGGCGTCCCAAGCTCACGTTTGGAGAAAGCGAAGAATTATTGCCCCCGCAGGGTTTTTGGCCCCAGAGGGCCAAAAACCCGAGGAGGCACCTTAGGACTCCCCGCGTAATAGAGAGAGAAGAAGAGAGAATGTAGGTATTTCCGGTATATAGCCGCAAAAAATCTCGATTTGATCGCTTGCACGCCCGCAAGGTATCGACGTTTTTCCCGCAAACGCTCATGGGAGGCCAGCAAACGGGCGCGAGGACTTGCGGGATCGGCGTCTTTGCCACGAGCTTTGTCCTTGGCTTAGATCTCGAGTGAAAGCGTCCCTGAAAAGCGTTTGTATTTGCCGGCCTCCATTACTATTTCAGCGCGATCAGATGAGTTCGCTTCGAAATGGCCGAGATTATGACCTCGAAAACAAATTGAAAACGCTTTCAGAGATCCTGAAGATGGATTTTGGGGGGAACACAGCTCAGAGAGTCCTGAAGTATACTAGATCGAAATTCGAGGCCAGTGTGGTTCATTTGCGACTAAATAGCTAAATCAGTATAGTACCTTCCGATCGTCAGAATTACCCAAGGATAACAATAAGGTGACAGGCCTGCGCGACTCCTATTCACGTGTAGTAGCCGCTTAGGAAGTTTTGCCCCTTTTGTATGGTACGATCGGAGGATCTTTGAATATTTCGCTAAGCACTAATCCTGTGTTTTCAAGGAGACATTTCGTCAGAGTAAAGCCGTTAGAGGTCATATTTCTGTGTTGCTTCCGCTGTTATCCGCTTGTAATTTGCAGAGTTTGACACCTCTGTCTTTTTGCCAGTGTTTTTCTCTTGATATTGCAAGATATGTTTTAGGTTCTCTCAAATGTTAGCTCTGGAGGAATAAAGTTTGAAATATTCCTTTGGCATCTCGTTTATTTGGATGGCTTATTTTCACTGAGTAATCTTACGGCAGGGATCCAAATGTAAATGTTTTGCGGCGTTTTCATTGAGAACAAAAAGCTTGACTCTAATTTGCATATGTGGCGACTGTAAACACGATACTTATGTTTACATTTCACTTCTGTTGTGCTTTCGAGATACGTTTGCTCGTACACTCTTTTCTTTTCTAAGGATGTTATTTTCCGGCCTAGACTGAAATATTCTTATTTTTCTGCCGATTTAGGCTGAAAATATTCTTGTAGTATTCTTACATTTTTGCTTATGGCATTTTCGTTTTATTTAGAGTTTATTAGGCTATCAAGTACAAGTGTTTGGTTTCTGGATCTGGATCGCGTTCAGCACATTGTGCATGTGCTGTGGACACCACTTTTCGTAGCGAGGCCAAGATGTCACGTCAAAATATATTCTTATATAAAAAAGAGTTCATATCAAGACAATTGGGTTTTTCTTTTTTAGTATCAGACTAGAACAATAACGTTCAATATTATTGTTTCAATGAGCAGAAATATAAGAAAGCGGGGGCAGCTTTAGTGATAAACTATTACTAGTTATATATTTATTAAACCGCGCAGCCGGAGGCTGGGCGGTTTCTTGCTCTGCCTTCGGTTTTTTTTTTTTTTTTAAACGCGCAGCCGGAGGCTGGGCGGTTTCTTGCTCTGCCTTCGGTTTTTTTTTTTTTTTTTTTTTTTCCGTCTTGTCGGTGACTATATCCAACCTCCGCGGATGATGTCATTATCAGCCAATTACAGGCCATTTCTCAGTTCTTTTCGTCATATCCCCCCTTAGGAGGGTTTGTCAAGTTAGCGAATTAACTGTTTAGTCAAAAGAATGGCCGCCGACGGGAAAAATGTTTATTTGGTCAAACTTGGGCCAAAATCCTTCGGCGATGGGCGCAGGACATTTGCAAGGATAAAGCATCTAATTTGGTACCAGCTGCTGGCTACTAAGGCTGAAACTATCCAGAGTTAGGCTGTATTTTCGTTTTGCGTGCGAAACAGAAGATTCGTAATCTGGAATTTTTGTTTCTGTTTACTTTCGAAGGGGATATTCAATGCGCTATAAAGGTATTACTTCTGGCCATGGATCACGCTGACGGTGATAAATGTAAGATCGTGTTTACTTCGCCAGAAGCTATGATGGAATTTTCTGGGAAAAAAGTTAAAACTTAGCCTTTTATCATGTTTTATAGCGCTCGTCATAAACGCTTTTAACCATATGTAAATTGATAGTCGTTTGAAAGGTCAAGGTATTTTTCCTCAGACATAAACAGAATTCTCCGATTACAAGTCACGCTAGCCCGCTTCAGGCAAAGAATGTTTCCATATCTCAAACTGCCCTCTCCCTATTCACATAGACTCGCATGAAATTTCTAAGTTTCTTGACACAGAGACTTAGTTTCTGCTCAACAAATGTTGTCAAAGTGCAAGTCTCTTCAATTTTAAAGGGAAAAAAAAAATTAAAAAAATTCGTGAAGGAGGTGGATTTGAACCCGGAACGCTAGCTCAGCAGTATTCCACTCTAACCACTAGACCACCGATACAACACTACACATGGGAAGTTTTATTTAAGTACCTAATCGGAAACCCGAACGCTATAAAGAAGCTAATCATTAACCCCTGCATTAACCCTAACCCTATTCAGTATTTTCACGTGCTTAGGCCTATAGTCAGTATTTACTTTGGTACGCATCACAAGGTATCCAAGGGTGGTTTGAGATATGGGAACAAGTCATAACCATCTTTTAAATTGTTTCCGGGTAATGTTTTCTCGCAAAACGTTGTTGCTAAATATTACGTAATATGTTTGTGAGCGAAAAGGAGTTAAAAAAGCGCGGTTTAATTTTTTAAAAATTCTTGTTTTTTTTCGTTTTGTCGGTGACCAGATCCAAACCTCGCGGATGATGTCATCATTAGCCAATTACAGGCCCTTTCACAGGTCTTTTCGTCATATCCCCCCTCAGGAGGGTTTTGTCTAGTTAGCGAGTTAACTGTTTCGACAAAAAATGGCCGCAGACGGGAATAATGTTTATTTGGTCACTTGGGCCAAAATCCGTTGGAGATGCACATCAGGACATTTGCAAGGATAAATAATGACAATTAGGACCAGTTGCTGGCTACTAAGGCTGAAATTATCCAGAGTGAAGCTGTATTTTCGTTTTGCCTGCGAAACAGAAGATTTTGTAATCTGGAATTTTTGTTTCTGTTCACTTTCGAAGGGAATATTCAATGCGCTAAAAAGGTATTGCGTCTGGCCATGGATCACGCTGACGGTGATAAATGTAAGATCGTGTTTACTTCGCTAGAAGCAATGATGGAATTTTCTGGGGAAAAAAAGTTAAAACTTACCCTTTACGCTCGTGAAAAACCCTTTTAACATATGTAAATTGATAGTCGTTTGAAAGGTCAAGGTATTTTTTCCTCAGACATAAACAGAATTCTCCGATTACAAGTCACGCTAGAGCCGCTTCAGACAAAGAATGTTTCCATATCTCAAACTGCCCTCTCCCTATTCACGCAGACTCGCATGAAATTTCTAAGTTTCTAGACACAGAGACTTAGTTTCTGCTCAACAAATGTTGTCAAAGTGCAAGTCTCTTCAATTTTAAAGGGAAAAAAAGTTAAATAAAATTTCATTGAGACGAGGTGGAATAGGCCTTTTGCAACAGTTGGTCACGTGACCGATAATTTCTAAATTTTAAGCTACAGCAAAATGAATTTCAGAGCTGGAAAGAGCATGTTTTAAATAACCAAGACACCAGTTTTCAGACCAATGCCGTATAAGGTTGAGATTTAATGACGATTTGAATATTGCAAAAATTAGAAGGTTTTGTATGGAAACGAGGAAGCTTTGCCCTCCAGAAACCTTTTCTGTTATTAATCACTACCAAAAGAAGCTGCCGGCATATAACCATTGGAGATAGAAAAAGGGGTAAAATATTAGGAAAAATGGAAATTTCTAGGCCCTTACACCGAAAGGCAAAGATTTTATGGCAGCTTGAAAACTTGCAAAATTACAAGGATTTGTATGGAAAACCACTGGAGCGTGACTGGTGGGCAAAGCGACTTCTCTTCATACAAATCCTTCTAATTTTTAACGTCCATAAAAATTCCCCCTTAAAAGATATAAACCTGAAAATTTGCATGTAAGCTTATTTGGAACTGTTCTTTCCATTTCTGATAACATTATGCATTACCAATGATTAATCAGTGTGTTCTTGAAAAGCACGTCACGTGACCAACTGTTGCAAAAGGCCTATTGAACCCGGGACGCTAGCTCGGCAGTCTTCCACTCTAACCACTAGACCACCGTGTATACACTACACACAAGTGGTTTAATTTAAGTACCTTTCCTGAAACCCGAACGCTATAAAGACGCTAACCTTAACCCCTTGCATTAACCCTAACCCTAATCAGTATTTTCAGTTCAGTATTTACTTTGTGTACGCATCACAAGGTATCCAAGGGTGGTTTGAGATATGGGAACAAGTCCTAACCATCTTTTAAATTGTTTCCGGATAATGTTTTCTCGCAAAACGTTGTTGCTAAATATTACGTAATATTTTTGTGAGCGAAAAAGAGTTAAAAAAGCGCGGTTTTAATTTTTTTTAAAATTCTTGTTCATATAAGCGTTACGGCTGTGCGAGTTGGAACGTGACCTTTCATCTTACGCGGTGTTAGGTTACGCGAGAACCGTTGAGAATTTGAGCGCGTTATAAGACTTTGTATGGGGAATAAAATATCGCCGATTTACAACGCTAAATACTTTGAAATATCCACATATATTAAGTAAGATGATTAAAACAAACTTACCTTTTGTGTGTCCGTTATGCTTTTTCGTTATTTTCGCTGTTTTGGGCGTTTTATGTCACTACTGTTCTTCCCTTCATAAGACGGACAAAATGGCCGTGACATTTATGAATCCTTCTGTGGATCCCCTGATCACCGTTTACTGTTCATACTTGTATGTTGTGCCGAGAGTTGTCCAAAAGAGTGCTTCTACAAACCTTTTAAGAGGACTCTACATGATTAAACCGACTTCGAGGAAAACAATGGTCCGCAATACAAAGAACACGGAAGTATGTGACCGTCACGCTCGACACAGATCAGGAATGGGTAAATGTACCTTGTATACAAAACCTATCGCTGGAAGGAAAAGCTGGCAGTTTTAATACTACCTAGGATTCAAGGATTGCTACAAAGGACCAAAACTTTAATCTCGAAGCCAGGTAAGAGAGTTGCGTGAATTTATAGGAGCACTTCACGAAGGCGAGTATGCAGTTACTCACTAAAATATTTTCAAAATTTCCCGAACTTTAAGCGGTCATTAGTTTTGAAAACCTAGTGGGCAGACAAATTTTTATTATGGTTTTAAATTAAGTGTCATTTATACTTTCTATGCATGTAGTTCAGCGGTTTCAAACAGGTGCCACATTTTAAAACGCGCCTTCAAAGTAGCGCTATTTTCGTGTTTGGTTAAAAACTCGATTTAACGGGTAGAAAATCTGCTTTCAGCCGCTGAAGGAACAACATTGAATTATGATTCAAACATGGCTAAACAAACTGTTGTGATATATCTATAGTTTAAAAAAAGAATTGGGACTTTTGAGCGAATATTAATTTTTTTAGAGCGACGGCAATATGTGCAATTTTTTCAGTTTCGGCAGGCATGCAACTTGAGTCCAGCGGACCGAACTTTAACTAAGCTTAGGAAAATTCAATTACAATTTTTAATCAAACAAAACTCATTTTAGTGATTAACTAGGTAAGGGCTTTACAATCCCAGCTTATGAGAAAAATCGAATTTTCGAAGTAAAATCAGTGGTCGGTTTTTAGAGAGACAGCCTCTAAAAGCTTTCCACGGTCTAGACTACGAGTAGTTCCTCTTTCGCTTAGTTTTTGAGTTATTTTTTTGTAAAAAAAATACCTCTTAGTCGGCGCGTCGGGTATGTTATGGGCGGGTGGTTCAGTGAGTGGATCAGTGGATCAGTGAGAGATGTATGTATGTCACACCAATCAGATTGTTATAAAGGTAAATGGTTTGATTCCGATACAGTTGAGAACGGCCATATTTATTCTTCTGCAAAAGAGGAGGAAATATTCATATATTGGGTTTACCTCGACATTTTCTGTGGGTTAGGCTGAGGATTTTGTGGGCGGGTTTGATAGTCATTAGCAATTGGATAATCAGTCAAAGAAATTTAGTCTTTGGGATATAAACTGCGAGCATGCGATGAAGGGTGAGATCTTTCTATTGTTTAAGGTTCTGAATTAAATGAGTGTTAGCCGCTCTACTACTAATGTTGATGGGGTTTCTGTGATAGGAACAATTGTATTTAAGGGGGCGGAATGCACTAGTGGAAATGTGAAGAGGTTGTGACCAGGTTCCAATCATTTGCGTGTTGTAGTGAAACCTAAATATTGCTGCAGAGTCGAGGGCGAGTCGTTAATCTCAGCATCCATTGATCAGTTTCAGTGATAAGTTTCAACGAGAAAAGCGAAGAGACTACGATTAATTTCGTCAACAGAACAAAAAGAAATTCTGTGACGATTTTACAATTATAATGGATTTTGTTCACTACTGGGATGAGAAGATACGTAATAAGTGAAACTTGATCATTTCTCGTCAATGTTATCAGGGTTTTCGCTTTATCACACTTAGTGAGGAATATGAAGTCTTGAGAGTTCTATGGTTGTATGAAGTACAAGGGCTTTGGTGATTGAATAATAAAGACTGACGTATATGTTGCCGGTTTGTGATTTTCAGTCCGGTTTGGAGGGGATTGTGACAGTTACATAACATACATTGGGTTGTTTCAGTGTAATGGTGGCTAGTTATATGAACGAGATGAGTTTTACGTTTTGAAGTGGTTAACAAATGGGAAGAGATATTTTATTTCAGGTTACAAAGGGTAACTTGATACTTTTGTTTTTCACAACGAGTAAATTCAATTAGAGGTCACGAATCGTCGCTTCTAGTTCAAAAGACATATTTAGATTTGAAACAGTTTTAACGTTTACAAAATAAGTGGAAGTGACAATTGTTTTTTTTTCTTGTATGCAAATGTAACGAGATCTTTTTATTTTTAGTTACGAAGGGTAATTTGACACCCTTGTTTTTCATAAGGGAGTAAATTCAATTAGAGGTGATGAATCGTGAGCACTTGTTTCCCCGAGATGTTTGCTATTTTTAGTTAGAAATAGTAACTTGACACTTCTGTTTTTCACAAGGGAGGAAATTTAATTAGAGGTGACGAATCGTCACCACTTGTTCCTATGAAATGTTTGAACAAACAAAGCGAGATATTGCTATTTTTAGTTACAAATGGTAACTTAACACTTTTTGTTTTTCACATGGGAGTGAATTCAATTAAATCTAACAAGTTATAGCCTCTTGTTATTTTTAGTTACAAAGGGGAACTTGATGTTATTGTTTTTTGTCGCTTCTAGTTCGTTGGACATGTTTTAGAGGAGACGAGACTATTTAAATTTGAGACAGTTCTAACGTTTACAATAGTGTAGGTAGGTAACGATTGTTTTGTTCTTGTTGCATGCAAATATAACGAGATGTTTTTTTCTAGTTACAAACTGTAATTTGACACTTTTGTTTTTCACAAGGGAGTAAATTAAATTAGCGCTAACAAATCGTCAGCACCTGTTTTCACGAGATGCTTGCTATTCTTAGTTACAAATGGTAACTTGACACTGTTTTTCATGTCGCAGAAATGCATGTGCGCATGTCACACCAATCAAGGTGTGGGTAGCATCAAAGAACGAATCAAATTGCCTGTTAGAAAATAAGATGATATCTATATTAATTTGGAGACGTGTCAGATTACTGTAGTTTGTTTAGTAAAACATTTTACATGTCATCGATTTAATCCTGCTATCTCCAAAACCTTTCAGTTAACAAAAAAATAACTCCTGCACGCCTTGCGTGCCTATGTTTTTTTCTCGCGGGTTTCTTTCGCGTTTCGCACGACGGACTAAGCGAAAGAGCGACTACTCGTAGTCTATCCACGGTCCAACCATAGTTTAATAATGGTAGGGAATGGTGTAAAGCTTTATTGTATTGTTTTTATTCAATTTTGGTCTTCACTGTGCACAAAACACAATAGCTGTTCACCTCTGACTGAGGAACAAACCAGTAGGAAACGTTTTGGTTACGTAACTTATGCATAGTGTATGAGTACAAAACAAAAGATTGGGCACGGTCGAGGACCTTCCAACGTAGATTCTATTATCTTTGTTCCCTGCTTTGAAGTTTGCCGGGTTTCATAACCATTTTCCTTTGTTAACTGTGAAAAAGACGACAACATAAAACAAGGAGAGACACCGTCACATTAAAGTGACATTTCAAGCACGCATGTTAAAATTGATACGCACGAACAAGTGTCGAAAACGCGTTTAATCGTTACATAAAGTTAACAACTACCTGCTTATACACCTTATTCCAAAATGGCCGCCATTTTAGTATTCTTTTGTTTACTTGCAAATTAGCCCTTGTTGCCTCGTTTAAGGGAAGATATTCATTTGAATTTCAAGTTTAAGAACGAGGCAACCAGAAACTAATTTGCAAGTAAACAAAAGAATACTTAAACGGCGGCCATTTTGGAATAAGGTGTATTAGCCGCTCTTGTTATAGAGTGTGTGCACGTGACGTCATCAAATCTAAAGAGCCACTAGCCTGCACGCGCTCGCCTTGTTTTCGCTTCTGTTCGCCTGAAATACGCAAAAAATTGCGCCTGTTCTGCAGGCTAAAAAGCCACTTAAGATTATATCCTCATCAGACATAAGAGGTACTAAATTTACATCTGGTTATAGCTTTCCACCACAATAGCGTCCTTCGTTTGGAAACCAGCGCAGTTTGAATTTCGAAGTTATGGCGGTGCCTGACATTTAACTAAGATCGCGGCCGGCCGCCATATTGGAAGACCCGGTTAATTCAAATTTCAGGCGCTTGCGCAAAGGGTTAGGTGGACACGACAGAGGATGAGGGGCACGAGATTTGATCCTCCATATAAAACTTATTCTCGAGCATTTTCGTCCCCCGAGCTCCTCTCTTCTGGGCATGACGGACTGCGAGGTCAAGAAAGTGAAGAGTGGAGAATATAATCTCTCTCAGGTTATTTTTAAATCACACCTGACTCAGGAAAGTCGACTCTATCAAGAAGAAATAAATTAATCCTGTTCAGGAGCCCATGACATGGGCTCCTGTCCTGTGACACGGATGTTGCACACCTTAAGGGACACCGTCAGCTTTGGGACCGCGCTGACCTGGACACTAGTTTTCTCAGTTTGAAAAAAGTTCACCCCACTCTGGAATTAAAGTTCATCTAGAATTCGCCTCAATTTTCGCAGTCTTGCTTGATTTTCAATCGTTTACTGAAAAACCTGTTTTTGAGTATCCTTTTGCTCATCCTGTGATATTACTTTAATCATATCTGTATTATTTATCGCGTCTTCGTTATATGCAAATTAGCTATGAAATGTATTTAAAGCCCTGGGAAAACGGACTGGCAAGTAGTCGCAAGTGAACGCAAGTTGAACTTGCGTAGAGACTTGCGTTGGGTGGCCAAACGGACTTGCAAGTTTCCTCGCAAGTACACGCGACTTGCAAACAAAGACAATTTAAGGCGGACTATACTCTATTTCATTGGCTAATAATAGGTTAATGACGTCACTCAACTTGCGTTGACTTGGTTTTCGGCCATACAGTGAAAAAGTTACTTTGACTTGCGTACAAATTGATCTCAACCAAAGTGAGCCCAAGTCATCGCAAGTCAACTCAAGTGCACCAAACGGAGTCGCAAGTAGACCCAAGTTTTCAACTTGCGTCTACTTGCGACTAGGTTTGGCCAGGGCTTAATGCGCATGTCCGCCAGCCCAAGCGGCGATATATATATTTCCGTTCTCCTCGAAAACATACATACAAAGCAATAGAACTGGGTATCATGTTTGAAAATAACTTAAACAAATAAACGATAGCCTCCAAGGGCGCGCAAATATGCTCGGATATTTGTCCGCGTACATTTTCTGTTAAGAGAAGGGAGCAGTTGTCCTAGAGTGAACTTTCAGGGACAGAGAATGCCCGAGGACAAATATCCGAGCACATTTTTAAAGTCGAGTGAGGGCTGGGTTGGGGGCTATTGAGTTTTGCGTCAAAACGTGTGAAAAAATGATTCTTCAGTGTGTGTTTTCTACTACTGCTTTAATTTATCGGCTACCATCGTTCTGTTATCTTGAAAGTAATTTTAATTGGAGGGTTAGAGTTTTGAAAATTGGCAAATATCACTCAGAATATCACTCAGGTACTCCCCAGTTATTGCTGGGACACATTCAGTCACGTGACGCCTTTATAATTAGAACAATCGCGTGTGAACGAAAATATTAGATGGATGATTATATTTTAGGACCGATTGCTTTAGAAGGCCTATATATAAAATATAGCCTCCATTTGGCGCGGAAATATTCTCGGTTATTTGTCCGCGGACATTATCTGTTCCAAAAAGCAAACAGTTTTCCGAGTGCATAACTCGAGGAAAACTGTGAGCTTTGAGGAACAGGTAATGTCCAAGGACGAATATATTTCCTCGCCAAATGGAGGCTTTTAAGTTTATTGTCCTTCATATGTTTTTCGCAACATGCACGGTTTTAAAAATTGGGAAATATCACCCGGATATTCCTTAGTTTTAGCTGGAGATTCATTCCCGTGACGAGTTTAGACCAATCCCGCGGGATAAGCTCTTTTATTCTTCGTATTTCTTGGTGCACAAGTAAAATTAACTCTTCCGATTTTGAGCGAAAATATAAAATTTGTAACACAGGATAAAGAGACTTTTCTTGCCAACTGATTCGACCACAACAAAAGAAAAAGCACAAGCAAATTCTGTTTCTTTCTCAATTTCTGTGAAAAAGAACGTACAAATTCACAGGTATTCTTTACAACTATAACTGACTACAAATTGATTAATTTAATATAGTACAAAACTTCAGAGAATTTTCCAGGCTGGGTTATATCTTAATACAATTAAATCATTTGGCAATATTGAAACGTTCTTTAAAGGGTAGTACAAAGCGTATAATATTTTTTTTACGAATAAGTAAGGTTTACTTTAACCACATCTAAAGTTTAGGATTTGAGTTTTGCGACCATCTTAAGTCAAGTGAATATTCTATATGTAATTTACTTATAAATATATCAATATCACCATGTTCGTTTCCCAGGTAGCGGTCATTACATTACCGAAAAGCCTGGGACCTAATATAGCAACGGATAAAGTCTATTTTCGCAATTTCTGAAAAAAGTGGCGAGTATGTATTTTTCATGACCGCTAATGGTTTGCAAGGAAGCGTCAAAAACTTCTTGAAACGCCGCGCATAAGTATTTCAGTGATAACAAGAGACTATGATGTTCCGTCGTCTGTAGAAACGTGTGTAGAAAAATACTTTCCATTACTTTTGAAATGCACTTTTGTTTATATGTGTGTGTGTTTTGCTTGGGTTGAATAGCCAAAAGCTGCAACCCGGCAAACTTCCAAAGCAGGGAACAAAGATAATAGAATCTACGTTGGAAGGTCCTCGACCGTGCCCATCTTTTGTTTTGTACTCATACACTATGCATAGTTACGTAACCAAAACGTTTTCCTACTGGTTTGTTCCTCAGTCAGAGGTGAACACTATTGTGTGTTTCGTGCACAGTGAAGACCAAAATTGAATAAAAAACAATACAATAAGCTTTACACCATTCCTTACCATTATTAAACTATGGTTGGACCGTGGATAGACTACGAGTAAGTCCGCTCTTTCGCTTAGTCCGTCGTGCGAAACGCGAAAGAAACCCGCGAGAAAGAAAACATAGGCACGCAAGGCGTGCAGGAGTTATTTTTTTGTTAACTGAAAGGTTTCGGAGATAGCAGGATTAAATCGATGACATGTAAAATGTTTTACTAAACAAACTACAGTAATCTGACACGTCTCCAAATTAATATAGATATCATCTTATTTTCTAACAGGCAATTTGATTCGTCAAGTTCTTTGATGCTACCCACACCTTGATTGGTGTGACATGCGCACATGCCTTTCTGCGACATGAAAAACAGTGTCAAGTTACCATTTGTAACTAAGAATAGCAAGCATCTCGTGAAAACAGGTGCTGACGATTTGTTAGCGCTAATTGAATTTACTCCCTTGTGAAAAACAAAAGTGTCAAATTAAAGTTTGTAACTAGAAAAAAATATCTCGTTATATTTGCATGCAACAAGAACAAAACAATCGTTACCCACCTACACTATTGTAAACGTTAGAACTGTCTCAAATTTAAATAGTCTCGTCTCCTCTAAACATGTCCAACGAACTAGAAGCGACAATTCGTGACCTCTAATTGAATTTACTCTATGTGAAAAACAATAACATCAAGTTCCCCTTTGTAACTAAAAATAACAAGAGGCTATAACCTGTTAGATTTAATTGAATTCACTCCCATGTGAAAAACAAAAAGTGTCAAGTTACCATTTGTAACTAAAAATAGCAATATCTCTCCTTGTTTGTTCAAACATTTCATAGGAACAAGTGGTGACGATTCGTCACCTCTAATTAAATTTCCTCCCTTGTGAAAAACAGAAGTGTCAAGTTACTATTTCTAACTAAAAATAGCAAACATCTCGGGGAAACAAGTGCTCGCGATTCATCACCTCTAATTGAATTTACTCCCTTATGAAAAAAAAGGGTGTCAAATTACCCTTTGTAACTAAAAATAAAAAGATCTCGTTACATTTGCATACAAGAAAAAAAAACAATTGTCACTTCCACTTATTTTGTAAACGTTAAAACTGTTTCAAATCTAAATATGTCTTTTGAACTAGAAGCGACGATTCGTGACCTCTAATTGAATTTACTCGTTGTGAAAAACAAAAGTATCAAGTTACCCTTTGTAACCTGAAATAAAATATCTCTTCCCATTTGTTAACCACTTCAAAACGTAAAACTCATCTCGTTCATGTAACTAGCCACCATTACACTGAAACAACCCAATGTATGTTATGTAACTGTCACAATCCCCTCCAAACCGGACTGAAAATCACAAACCGGCAACATACACGTCAGTCTTTATTATTCAATCACCAAAGCCCTTGTACTTCATACAACCATAGAACTTTCAAGACTTCATATTCCTCACTAAGTGTGATAAAGCGAAAACCCTGATAACATTGACGAGAAATGATCAAGTTTCACTTATTACGTATCTTCTCATCCCAGTAGTAAACAAAATCCATTATAAATGTAAAATCGTCACAGAATTTCTTTTGTTCTGTTGACGAAATTAATCGTAGTCTCTTCGCTTTTCTCGTTGAAACTTATCACTGAAACTGATCAATGGATGACTGAGATTAACGACTCGCTCCTCGACTCTGCACCAATATTTAGGTTTCACTACAACACGCAAATGATTGGAACCTGGTCACAACCTCTTCACATTTCCACTAGTGCATTCCGCCCCCCTTAAATACAATTGTTCCTATCACAGAAACCCCATCAACATTAGTAGTAGAGCGGCTAACACTCATTTAATTCAGGACCTTAAACAATAGAAAGATCTCACCCTTTTTCATCGCAGCTCGCAGTTTATATCCCAAAGACTAAGTTTCTTTTGACTGATTATTCCAGATTGGCTAATGCCTATTCAAACCCGCCCGCACACAAATCCTCAGCAGCCTAACCCACTAGAAAATGTCGAGGTAAACCCAATATAATGAATATTTCCTGTCCTCCTCTTTTGCAGAAGAAAAGATATGGCCGTTCTAACTGTATCGGAAGCAGAACCATTTACCTTATAAGACAGGAAATTTCGATTGGTGTTTAATAGTAGATTCAATCTGATTGGTGTGCCATACATACATCGCTCACTGATCCACTGATCCACTCACTGAACCACCCGCCCATAACATTACCCGACGCGCCCGACTAAGAGGTATTTTTTTTACAAAAAAATAACTCAAAAACT
>JAHPZR010041363.1:0-28913 GCA_019787425.1 Platygyra sinensis | reverse complement strand
TACACAGCTGGAAAATCATTCTCATTTGTTATGTGGCCTTGATTTTGCAAATGTAAGACTTGCTCTGCGAATTTGGCGTTTAGAGCTCATAATTAACAAAATTAAACAAAATCACCTAAAATAGCGTGACCTAGCCCCTTTAAGACCTTACCTGATCGTTATACACAGCCATCTTGAAAAGCTCGAAAAAGAAGAATTCATCCTGTGCTTCGTAGACGCTCCTTAGATACGCGTATCTTCTACCGCTTCATATCCGAACGAGTCGAATAACTGGTCTGGTTTAAGTAACAGGCACGTAGGTGTCTTGCTTGTTCGATGGCCTCGTTCATTCACCCAGTCTTTATTCATGAAATCATAGAGCTTTCATCTTGTTCCTTGTTGAGTGAAAAGCAAAGCCACTGTATGTTGTTCCCAGATCGATCGCAACGGTTGCGAGGAAACTTTTCTCTTTGCCGAAAAGTAAGTTTCTGAGACCTATTTTTAGCAAAACAAATGGAGTGACAATGGAACATGCACGTACAATAAATTAAGGTAAAGAAAGTGGTCAAAAGGACAAGACAGAAACCTAATGGGAAGAAAATAAAAATCACAATCATACAGGCTATATTTCTGTGCACTTTTAGGAGGTGGTCATTTTCATTTTGGCGTGATTTGACCAGTCTGATGTCGTGAAAGCAGTGACCTTTATTCAAAAATATATATATAAACAATAGGGAACTCTAGCGCACAGCGTCGAAACTGCGCCGTCTACGAGCATCACTGCAATCAGTGAGAGATACAGAAAAGAGCGTAGAGTTTGAACGCAACACGCAACAGGTCCGTACAGAGGAGAGAAGCCTGGGGACGGGGTAAAGGATCGAACCGCGACTTCCTCCTTTACGCTCTTTTATGACTCTGTCGTGTCGCTGAATTATTCCAGTTAACAGAATTAAGTTAAACTTTTTTAAAACGTATTATTGCGAGTAGAGTCTTGCCTCGGTAGATTTATATTTCTCGAAGAATTTAAGGAAAATTTGATTGTTGTGTGATGTAACGCTCCTGTTGAAACTGAAAGTTTTTGTCACGCTGTTAAGTGGCGCACCGGTTTCAGCGACGATCTTGTGTAGCCGAGATAAAAATGATTCTTCACGTCAAATTCAAAAAGGATTATCGGTATATGATCTTGATCTCTAACTAGAGAAAAACTGGAACATCAGCAAATTATAATTTTTGCGACTTTTTTCTCAATTAAAAACTTGTTTATCAGAATACGTCCATGTTTTCAAACTTTCTCAAAATTAGGAGATCACGAGCTCATAATGCTACTCTCAAGACGAAAAGCTTGAACGTCACAGTGAAGAAAATTTGAAGGACATTTGTACAATCTTGCTCACATTCCGCAGGTAAAAAAATTATACAGTGGCGTAAACATAAGGAAATAATCTAGACCATTGCAGACTGCGCAACTGTACTCCGAGCAAACTACTAGTACGCGTACTGACTGAACATGCAAATCTATTTACATTACCTGTTAATATGAATGCCATGTTAGGGACAATTTCCTTAATACCTCAGACCAAGCGAACAGCAAAGTAAAGTGATGTGAGAATCATCTTCTGGCTTTGTCAGTTCTCGGAAACTTTTAATTTGCGAGTGCAATGTAGCAACCTGCTGGCAAGCTGGTGACGGATTCTTTCTCCTTTCTGTTGTGATAACCTGGCTGGTGATCAGAGGTTATCTATTTCTACATAAACTGCTAGTGGTTTTGAAATGAAGCATCGTGAAACATGTCATTTTATCTCAAATGCTGCGATCGTTCTCGTAAATAAAGAGTGACAGTTTCCGGTTTTCAGCGAAAGACAAAACCGGAAGTTGGTACCCTGTGACAAGTGCTATGGAGTCCAGCCTCGCCTTTCACTTTCCAATGAATCCGAGATGATTCATACTATCTCGTATAACTCAGAAGAATCAGTAAGCGTGATTTAAATAAATCTTTCATTATCCAAGCTTGCTGGAAGAATAACTGCCTTGGATTCAAACTGCAGAGTGTACTGATTATTACTAACTTTTTTTTAGGAAAAGATGTATGCGCAGCGCCCTCTCCTGGAGTCATTTACTTTACAGAACAGGAGTATTTTTTGCGTATTTAGGCAAACAGGGGCGAAAGTGAGGCGAGCGCGAAGCGCGAGTCGCGCGCGAGGGCTACACCTTTTAAAATGTAGTGGCCTGGGGTGTGAAGAGGCTGGAATAACTGTAAGTATGATAAGACTCACTTGACATGGAGACATATCATCTCTCTCCTGAATTCCTAGCTCTCTGGTGTCTCATTCAACTGGATGTAATTAATAAATGACAACAAACAGGGACACTTGATAAGTTTCAAGGTCAAGTTTTCAAGTTTTATTATTTTACACTCTTTACAGAAGAGATACAACTTAATATAACATAGTTACAATAATACAGAAATAAAAATACAAAAGTTAGCTAGAAAAAAAAACACTTTTTAATCGTGTTCAGTGACCAAAGTAGCCCATGTGCTGTTTAGTTGGTCACTGTCATGTGTAGAGATAAGTTGGCATTGGCCGCATGTTAAGTATATTTGAAATTAATAGCTACGATAAAGACGATATCATATTGTAGGTGAAGAAAGACAAGCTAGAATAAAGGAACGAAAATGATGTCCTACATATTGTGCATCATTATCTTATATAGCTAGCAGTTAAATCATGGTCAGTTTGAATATTCAATAGGGTCCAATAGGAATCTCTTATACTGCTTTTTGAAGAGCACGGATGGAAAGGATTTAAATTCTAGTGGGACAGATTCCCAGATTTTTGTTGCAGAGAATTTAAATGTAGATGTACCATAATTAGTGCATACTGATGGCTTAAAGAAGTTTTGGTTTGCGGCATACCTAATATTGTATGAGTGGATCTCTGATGCAGGTGTAAGGATATTCAGTAGTACAGCTGGGGTATTACTTTTGTCATTCTTAAATTTATATGCAAAGGTGATAATTTTAGCCTGTAGATATTTTCAAATTTCAAGAGGGAAGAGCTAACAAGCAAAAACTGAATAAACTGCAAAGCCATGAAAGAAGATCCTGCTTGATTGAACGTCGGATCTCACAGGAGACTAATCAGCCAAACTTGAAAAGTAAAACGATGATAAGTCGAAGACTACTGCAAGGCTGATACCACTTGGTATATTTAACACTAAACCTGCCGGCATATGTCACACGAACCAGTTTAGTTGTCGAGAGTTTTGAACATAAGCCTCTGGCTTGGAAGACTGTGCAAACATTTCCCAACTTTTTTCGAAGTTAAATGAATTATTCCTATTACAATTATTAGGTTGGATTACAGTGACGTCATCTTGACTTGTCATGATCGAATATCAATAATTTAGTTTGCAATGATATAGGTAAAGTTACCAGCGAAGGATTGAACTCTCAACGCCGGAGATCAAACAGCCCAAATAGCGAATCTGCACGAAACGTGAGTACTCTGTACAAGTTTTGAGTCCTTTTCTTCTATCACGAGTATTACATTATCTGGAACTTTGGATCTTAACATCATGGCAATTTAAGACTGATTACCGTATTTGATGCACACTTGTCTAAAACATACCCGTGCAAGCATGGGATTGCATCAGACATATATAATTGATCCAGTTGGCTTAAGACATACATGAAAATTAAGCAAAGCCGACGTGACGATGAATTTAAGTTTAATTTGATTTTTAAACAGTGAATACTTCAAGTTTTGGCTGGCCTGACTATCAGTTTCTGTCAGGTTTTACGAATATTTAACGTGTTTTAAGAGAAGCTATTGAGAAACACATTGGATACGTTGACAGGCCGTTGACATTTCCAGTTAAGTAGATCAGTAACTATAGGTTTCATCACGGCTTTAAAAACCGGTAATGAATAATTTAAAAAGTAATTACTGCTTGTCCGTGACTTCCTGTGTTCTTGGGCCTTTCAGTTCTGAAAACTAACTCCACATACAGATTCATTGGTATTCATGCATTTCTCGTATAGTGCTTGACTGTACGCAGACTGTATGTATACCAATATAGTTTTTTTTTCGGTAATCAGCTGCGATAATCTGGTCCCAGGGGGAAACTTCGATGTTAAAACAAGCAGGTCGGGAATGCTAGTCGGAGAATTGGAACTGTGGGCGTGTTTATAGAGCTTTACAATTACAACACTTTAAGACACTTGAAAACAGACAGACAACGATGCAATGATAAAACACGTTGTGATCAGGTAGTGTCTCCCACAAGTATGTTTAACATGTATTACTTCGCTTTTAATTATTTCCAAGCGTGTAACCGTAAAAAGATACCTTGACGGCTACTGTGACATTTCGTCCTCAACACTTAAATTGAGACTAAAATAATAATAATAATAATAATACTTTATTTACCCACGTGTCACCTAGGAGCTGAAAGCTCGTTTAAACGTGAACGTGAAACTAATCACAAGTGATAAACAAATAAGAACCTATGATAAAAATATTGTTAACCTATGTGATATCTAAGTTGTAATTAGAATTTATACCCACAAGTGAGACAGCGAACATTCATGACTCTGCCACAAAAGAATCAAGAACCCCTTCCGTCCACTGCCCCCATACCTGACACTTAGCAAGCATTTCATCGAATATACAATGGCAGCCAACATATTGTTTCTCGAAGCAATATAAACACATTGTTACTAGACAAACAGGTGACACTTGATGTAAGAAAAATCTCCGAACTAACATCCATAGATCTGTGCGGTTATAAGTGAGGAGAATTCGGCTATCAATCATTCCTTTTCACCTTGTGTACCGTTACAATGTATTTTACCTCTCGATCGAGTGCACAATAATCCTTATTTTAACAAACTTAACGGATGTCTAGAACTCGATAACTTTTAACCTGATTGTGTTTAAGTTTAGCTCTTGATTTTTAAAATCTCTAATAATCTGAGAAGTGCTGCAACAAAAACATAATTTGTTTCATTTCGGTGGCCGCTGAAAATAAGAATAACTTTTACCAGACACCAAAATTGACGCGCTGCAATTATAAATTATTTAACATCCGTGGTTGAACAATAGCATCTCACTGTTGTTAACAAATTTATCTACTGTTTTGTTTCTTATTTGATTTCTTGCATGCCCAAGTTTTAAAATTCCATATCACTATCAGTTCGATCAGATCCGTAATTCAATCTAGTTATCAGTTTCGCAGCACGTCTTACTTAAACACGCAACAAGTTTGGTAAAAATAGATTTTTAATTTACCACAGTTGCCCTCCCATGGCATCCGAAAGCGTTAAATTAGGAAGAGTTTAAAACGATATTGAAGAGAACGCAAGTTTGCGTGAAATAACTTTGTAAGCACGCACTTTAAAAACGTATACAGGCAGCCCAATATTATGCTTACCACGACTGCAATACCGAAATCACGGAATCCACATTTATCTCGCCGGAAGAGAATAAAATCGCTCATCGGCTTCAAGAAACTAAATATTTACAGGCGAGTTTAAATAAAGAATAGTTCCCTTCATATATATTTACATACTTTTGGTAATCCGACTCATTAATTATTTATATTGAAGCGCATTGTTTGGCACATAAACAAAATGAGTAGCATTTGACAGATTGGGGCCTCAGGACAAGTGTCCGGGACACTTGGCGAAACTGAACGGGAAGATGTCGTAGTAAACATGTAGATCGATTTTATGGTGGCAATTTTATTCGTGAACAAATGGGAAATACACAGGGGAGAAGCCATGAAGGTAAGAGAAGTGTTATATTTCTGGATTATGTCGAAAAAAGCGCAAACACTTACTTCAAATTCAAGTGTGACATTGAGTTGTGAAGGATGGTTTTGCATGACAATGACATTTCCCTACGAAATTTACGAAACTGCTAAGGGGTATTTCATATTTTTTCGATCCCCCAGACACAATTTTCTGCGATTATTTCGATAACAAAGGCGTGATCAAACGTGATACTATTATTTTAAGGCATTTTTTAGTTGTTCATTCCACAGTAGTCCCGCTGTAAATGTTCGAGTAACGTACGGCCTTTTGTTGTGGAAAACCCCTCACGGCGTCAGATTATTGAATTCTGGTCTGTAATCGCTCAGTTTTATCTACGTGATCCACGATTTGAAGTTGTCAAGATTCAACTGAGGCCGTATTTCTTGTGTGTGTGCAGGGTAAAAGTGTATGTACATAATTTGTTAGCTTTGCCAAACATCTTAACCCATTCGCGGCGAGTTTGTTTGAACAACATGGTGGTCGTAATTTTCTGTATGCTAAGAAGCTTTGATCGTGCATTCGCAGCATTCTTTTCTCTTGGAAGGTTTTGTTTCGTTTTATCTCAAGAATAAACTCCAATAATAGCCTTGAAATGGAATTTATTTGCCTGCAAGCGGAATTCCGCCATTTGTTGCTTATAAATTTTAACATCTAGCCCTCATTAATTCTTGTTGTTGATATCTTTGCTTTTCACAACTTCAAGAATTAGACCGCACTTAATGTCGTCAATATTTTGCTTGCATTTAAGATTAATTACGATGTATTCCACTAAGCAATACAAGTGAAGAATTTATCAAGTAATTTCAGTTTCATTTCCTTATTTTCCGCTCGAAGATTATACTTGTAAGGTTCCATACACATCGACCGTTTTGCAGGTTAAAGCACTGATCTTGCAGTTCAGAAGTTAGCGGTAGTTCTTTATTCATAGTGTTCAAAGTACACACAAACTATGTGTGTTTCGTTCTCTAAATGACCTTTAAAATGCGAGCTTATACAAAGAGTCAGTCCAAAGCACGGATAATTTTGATTGAATCTAATAAATCTATTTGCACATTTTCAACAATGCTTGTTTTACAACACCGCGGTGGCCATTTTTCGCCGAGCTGTGATCGTCTTATTAACCCTTGCTCGCTACGTACTGTGAAAATCCTGTCTGTTCAGGATCTTATTTCAAGCTTTCAAGCGATAAAGGCATTATAAAACCGCATTTCCTTTCTGTTTAGTTCATTTTTGATTTTCTAGGATTAAATGTCTTGAAATATGACTCGCTTATAAATAATTCAAATTCTAAATTTCGTCTCGTTTAGTTTTGAAGAGGGTGTGAAATTAGATATCGCTTTATATTGACAACAACATTGATTTTTATGTTCATTACGATTCACTTATAGGGTGCTAAGAAATTGTAGAATAAATTCAGAATTATGTCATACATTTTGTCTGTCATATACAAGTGCATCTGCTGATGTTTCATTTGTCTGGAGGTCATATTTCAGCTTTGTTAACTACCTCCTTTTAAATTGAAACAAGTTCCGCCTAAAAACAAATTGAATTCGAAAATCTTTTCCTGCATCAGAATGATATCAGAAAATTCAGTCATTTAACATTTACACACTGAATATATCTTATTTTTCTGCCGATTTGGGCTGAAAATATTCTTGTCTCGTTCTTATTATTCTTAAATTATAGCTTATGAGATTTGGCATTTCAATACTTTTTTGCGGTTTAGTTAATGTCCTTTGTGCTGAATACTGTACATATGCAATTACATGTACTGCTTGACATCGAACTGTCATAAGCATTGAACACTCTGCTATAGCTAGTGCAGGTTTTTTCGTTTTGTTGGCTAGTTTCGCTGTTCAGAGAAAGGAATAGTTTTATACAGTTACACTGTAAGTTAAAAACATAAAATTGTAAATTTTCTATTTACAGATGTTTGAACACAAAATTATATCACTCCTTTTCAAAATCTCAGCCTCGGCTTTATTCTTAAAATATTCTTAAAATTTCGCAAATTTCAGCCTCTATATTCTTATAAAATATATTCTTATAGAAAAAAAAGAGTGTAATATGCTTCTTTGTTCCGATTGCTGATCCCTTGTCTCAGAGTTGACATGTCGATCCTATATATATGTAGATTAAGCTCTGATCGGTAAAATATAAAAATGAAAGTGTTTCAATCAGAGTTGCATCACTGTAACTGAAACCTCACCGGGACTGTTGTGTCAATGAGAGCTTTTGTCACAAAGAAATTTGTCCATGCAGAAACTTGAGTATTGCAAAATAGTTGCAATATTGCAAAATTTAATACATTGTATCCCATTACGAGTATGGATTGATTAGTTTGTATCAAAGCATGAATTCTGTCAAACTTTGCCCTTGTGTACTAACTCTGTGAACCACTAAATTATGGAGGTTTAATTTCATTGCTCTACAAGGTTAACCCATGTACATGTACATTGTAAGTGTGGTGCTTTCAAAACTTGTGTGCCGCTTTCAAAAACCAGGTTCCATCTGTTTTGATCAGCCAAAATTTTCTCAATCGTTCAAGGTTACATGTAGGCCATTGCCCAGGCATTGTGCCCAAGCATGTGCATGGCACTGTGCTTCATTTAGTTTAGATTACTTGTGATCCATCAATCAATTAACACTCTTTTAGCAAACTGTTTCCACTAATTTAGGATTTATTGGCTTTTCCTAAACTTGTGTGTTTACTAGTCTCTCTACTGGATATGGTCCCCAAATCCAAGATACATGTACATGTAACTTCTCTCAGCTGTTCGCTTCAGCGTCATGCATGAATTTAGAGCAACAGGCACTAAAATCAGCATTTCAGTTCATTTACAACATGGTGTGACATGGGCGTAGCCAGGATTTTTCAAAGGGGGGGTCACACTGACTCATACAGAGGGTACTCATCAGATTGTCACCTGAATATTGTAGGTTGTTTGCTTACAAAAAGGCTTACAAAGGGGGGGTCACGGGCACCCCAGGACCCCCCCTTGGCTACGCCCTTGTGTGATGGCATTAATGTTAAATTCCACACTCAGATAAACATTAGCCAGCATTTGTATCTTGCAGAACTTTATTTTTGGTATCATGTAAATTTTCCTTTAATATCGTTATTGAAATTCTCAAAGCCATCTTTAGTATCTCTTATTTTTACTTTGAAAATAAACTGATTTTGAATCACTTGTTTCAAAATTTGACAAATTTTGTTACACTGTAGTAGGAGTCCGTTACATTTTGTAGGGCGACAACCACTAAATTGGATTGCTTCTGGCAATGATGTAAATTATGCATTTTCTAAATATCCCCCCCCCCCCCCCAAAAAAAAAAAAAAAATTAAATACCTGTGTCATGTTGAATATTTCATATTTCACATTTAATTACTGAGCTCAAAATTCACCATCTTCATTCACTTATCACTACACATGATGAATTCGGCAGTGCTAATCCTAGCAGTATGCAGGACACCTGTCACATATGAACTCAGTAATTAAAAGTGACCTTGCTCTCCATGAGTTCTCGTAGCTCAGTGGATAGAGCGCCTGCCCAGTGTTTGAGAGGTCATGGGTTTGATTCCTGTTGGGGACTCAGATTTTTCTTTGTCCCACGCTCATGTCATGTTGAATATTTCATATTTTACATTTAATTACCAAGCTCAAAATTCACCATCTTCATTCGCTTATCACAACCCAGATATTTGTGGAAAGGCCTAGCACAAGTATTGGTAATTTAATAATTCATGTCCTGACCACAAAATTTAATACAGGCTTGAAAACTTGTCGTTGGTTTTGGTAAAAGGTATAACTTACTTTCTGTGTGGCCAATTATTAAGCTGTTTAGTTTTGGGCTACAAGGGCTTCATCCCTCATTAATTTCACATTGTTAAAAAATGTTAATCCTTAACAAGATAATAAAAAATCATTGTGCCACAAACAAATACTGTTACGCAACATGCTCTGTCATTTAATTAGAAAATTTGCTCGCATGCCACTTTTCTTTGTTAAACTCCCCATTGGTATCAAGTATGGGTGATTATAAATCAGCAAGCCAAATTCTTTGACTTGTCAGAATATGAAGGGTGGAGATGCTAACAAGCTCTGCTCACATTTTTAATAGAATTAGAAATTTAATTAAAATACTTATCTTGACACTGAAACACCAGTAACAAGTTTATCTCTACATGTTCACTCAAGGCTTAACATGAAAAGCTGGAAATTATAAGAAAAGAGGCTCTTCAGGGGAACAAATGCCCATCATGTTTTGTTTTAAATGTTTTGTCACAAGTTGGTAATCTTGTTATCACCACTGAGTTGTTCATTGAGAATAATGAATATTTTGACCAGGTTGATTTACTATGTAGTTTTTAGTCTAATGTTAGTTATGATCATTGTTATTGTTGGTAAAAGAACATGGAAGAAAGTTACATGTTAAAGTTAACTTAACATTCTAAGGATTTTTGTTACAGAAAAAATTTGGGTTTTATCCTCTGGAATTTACATATAAAGAAAGCATCTTAGTTAAAGTTTTTGCATTTTTTTCAAAGCTTCTCATGAGTGACCTTTTTGAGTTAGAACACTCAATTCTTGTCAATGAGTGCTCAAAACTATTTCCAGTGACTTCTTCTTATCTTATTTCTAACAAATACTCAATGAAGTTGAACTTTGCTTTAAGGAAATTTATCAATCATTAATTTTTCAGCTCCTGAAGAAGAGTAATTAAATTACTACAGTTTTTTATATGACCATGACTCGGTGTTGATTGCTAAATATGGAGAGACAAAACAGAACAATTTTTTGCCAGATGTCATGACACAAAAAAAAAATTGTTAGTAGTGTGCTGTATGTCCTACATTTAGGATTCTGAAGGGGTTTAAGTAAGGCTCCAGGCTTCTAACATAAAAAATATAGGGCTACAGGACTTAAGGCACACATGCAGGGCTCTTACAAAGTACAGTGTAGAAGCGCCTCCCCTCCAACACCAAAGACTATAAAATAATACAATAATTGCAGAAGTTAGGGGTCACGTGTGCAAACATATTTTTTGTGAAGGATTGGTTGTGCAGGAGTTGTCTTTTTTTTTCCTCCATGTTTTTCTTTGCACCTCATTTTAATTTCCCTCACCCCCAATCCCATCAAAGGAAAAATAGGCAGTCTTTGACTGCATGTGCCTAGTGATATGAAAACTAGTATCATCTGCAATGACTACATGATACAACAACAACAACAAGAAACTTTATTGTAAAATAAGTATCAACTGTAACAATTCATAATCATGTCTTTCTCAGCGCGGAGGAATGTTTATTTGGTGGAATTTTGAATAATTATCGGCTTATCAGATACCATGAGCTTGATTCTGTTTTCATTTTTGTGTCTCTTGTAGCCCGTCGAGATCATTTTTTCGTCTAAATCACTTAAGAATAGTTCGAAAAAGATGTTCCCATTCAACTTTCAGCTTCTAGGTTATAATTCTGGGTGTTGACCAAAACGTCGGGTTGTGTAATATTCAAAGTTTTTCGATTGCTCGCAAGTATTGACAGATGGGTAACAAAAAATTCTAATTAGTGCCGGTTTTTGTTCGATTTCGCGGAAATTTTAACACGATGAAGCTGGAATGTTAAGGAATAGATTTTACTTTTGCCGATGTTTGGAGCCAATTAACGGAGAAGTTATATATCGCGAAGCGTTTGGCGTGATGGTGCAATCGGATATTTTTGTTTACTCAGAAGCAAAAACTATTGTGGTCGAAAAAGGTCATTTCAACGACCTTTCAAACGAATATAAACTTACATATTTGCCGAAATGAGTTCGTAGTTAAAAAAAGGTTTTTTGACCAGCGCTGTGATTTGAATTTTTTTCCCGCGAAAATGCCCCGTTGCAGTTGAGTTAAATCTTAAAACACAGGAAACTTACCAACGTCATTGAAGAAACGCGCAACGTGAGCACATGGAGCGATCGTAGCAAAAAGTTGCCATCGATCTACGTCATGTCTTTTCGGGATAAGAAAATCAAACGAACATTGCTCGACAGTGGTCTTGAGTTGTTGGCCAAAGAATACGAGAAAAACCCGAGTTGCGGACACACACGTGTGCACGATAACATGGTGCCTTGAGCTCTACGAGCACTAGGCACAAAAACCCGTGTTACGGACAAAGACTTATACATGATAACATGGTGCTTTGAGCTCTATGAGCACTAGGCCTCCACGTGTACTAGGCACAAAAAGTGAAGGGGGACACTTCATGAAATATTACACGAACGGCAAGTGTTACGGACGCACACGTATGCACGATAACATAGTGCCTTGAGCTCTACGAGCACTAGGCACAAAAATGAAGCAGTAGTCCATCTGTCATTAGAACCGTCATCATTAGAAATACAGTAAATACCCACATACAAGAACAGATGGATTGAAGTTTTGTTTGATAGATTAGTTACTGCAGATGACAGGGCATTAGGACAATGTACAGATAGAGAGGAGTAATTAAACAGCGTAAACAGCACACATTTTGGTGAACACCAGAGTTTGTGTTTGTTGAACTGTTTAAGGTCAAAAAGTACTCTAAAACAAGGAAAGTGTTTGAAACTGACAGCTGAACCAAAGGTCTTGGAAAACGTAAAAGATAGTATGGAATTTGAACAGCTCAAAAGAGTATGAACCCTGTATTGGGAATTAAATGTGCAAGCCCTGTTTTTATGCTTCTAAATTTCTACTCATACACATTGGCTGTTTTGTTTCAGATAAAGAAAAGAAAAGAAAGGGAAAATCCCCAAAAGGTCATCCCAGAAAGGAATTCTCTCCTACACCAAGCCGGACTGCTACATCAAACCTGAATGGTCCTGTCCCAGTCAACAGCAACCACAGGGAAAGTTCAATTCATATGCCTTTAAAGGAGTATGAAGTCCCAGATTTCTTGAAGGATACACAACCACATCGCCATCATGAAAATGGTACATCTCCAGTGGTGAAGCGGAATCTTAAGGATCCAGATCTCTCCTCAAGGAGTGGTCAAGGGCTGATGATACCTAGAGAAGAGTTAGCCATGCCTGAGTTTCTAAGAACTACTGATAATAGACAAGGGAATGAAAGATTACAGCAAGGTGGAAACCCTACAATGGTGGTGAATCACAAGTCTGCAGGTGCTCACACAAATGCAAGAATGGAAGACAGAGGCAGAGCTGAAAGGCAAAGGCCATCTAACAGTGCTGCAAAAATAGAGGGTAAAAACATGAGAGACTTCACTAAAATGAATGGAGAACAGAGTGTTCACAATCGCCCAAGAGATGCCATTGCATTTCATGCACAGGACCAGGATTCAAGAGTAGCACGTAGGCAACAGCAAAATGGCCAGACTGGCGACTTTCAAAAGAAGCTTAGCCGTGCATCAACTGATTCGCTGGATAAACTTGTTCAAGCTAGAACAAACATGACAGGAACTTTATCTTCAAAAACAAGCTCCGACACTGACAGTGATTTCAAGGCACGAAATAGAATAATATTTGTCGAAGCGGAAAGGAGAGAAGAGATAGGAGGAGCAAATGAGGACATGTCTTTGAAAAGAAAGTACAAAAAGGGAGGAAATAAGGGTAAAACTAAAGCACAAAATGGTGGAAATGGCATGGAATTAGCACAAAGACTTGCACCGTCAGTTAGACTGCAGACAAATCCCGGTGGAAGGCGTAAGTCAAATAACTGGCCAACAGACACTGATAGTGTTCAAAGCACGTCATCACAGTCATTCACTGAACCTATTTCCACCATGTCCTCTGAAAAGGATAAATTCAGTGTTTCAGTCAGAGATCATGGAAACCTGGTCTTGAAAGGTGTGAACTTCAAATCTAATGGGCTACTTTCTTCGGCAGCAAAATTACCTGGAACCTCAAATGGTCATGTTGAAGATGTTGCAGATTTGCCTTCCCCTACAGGAAGAAATGCTCATAATACTAACCTTGGTTACAATGAGAATTCACCAGATGAAGAAGCTCGTAAAGTTAAGAGGAAAGGCTCTTTGCAAGCTCAGTTACGCAACAGACTTACAAAATTGGAAAAAATCAAACCACCTCCACCAAGGGCAAGGTATGATAGCGATTCAACAACCATCAGTGATCACAGCGCATTTGAAGACATATTTCCACATTATCCCAGGAGAAAGTCAACACAGGGAATCAACTCTTTGAATGATCTACCTGAGGATATTTTGATTCACATTCTTTCTTACCTGTCAACAAAAGACCTTTGCAAGGCATCAGGTGTGTGTCAAAAATGGCAGACTCTCTGTTGGGACCCAGTACTGTGGTCGACCATTCAAATTGCCAATTATGAAGGCAGTGACATCAAAGCCCAAAGTTTTACGCACAAACATCTTGGCAAAACTAAGCTATGGACACACAAGGTTATTTAATTTTTTTTTTTTTTTTTGGGGGGGGGTGGGGGGATATTTTAGAAAATGCATAATTTACAATCATTGCCAGAAGCAATCCAATTTTAGTGGTTGTCGCCCTACAAAATGTATACGGACTCCTACTACAGTGTCAACACAAATTTGTCAAATTTGAACACAAGTGATTCAAAAATCAGTTTTATTTTCAAAGTAAAAATAAGAGATACTAAAAGATTGGCTCTTGAGAATTTCAATAACGATATTAAAGGAAAATTTACATGATACCAAAAAATAAAGTTCTGCAAGCTACAAATGCTGGCTAATGTTTATCTGAGTGTGGAATTTAAACATTAATGCCATCACACTGCAAGGGCGCTAGCCAAGGGGGGGGAATCCCTGGGGTTGCCCCCCCCGCCCCTTTGTAAGCCTTTTTGTAAGCAAACAACCTACACTATTCAGGTGACAAGCTGATGAGGTACCCTCTGTTATGAGTCAGTGTGACCCCCCCCCCCCAAAAAAAAAAAAAAAGAAAATTAAATAACCTTGTGGTGTCCATGAGCTAGTTTTGCCAAGATGTTTCGTAAAACTTTGTTGATGTCACTGCCTTCATAATTGGCAATTTGAATGGTCGACCACAGTACTGGGTCCCAACAGAGAGTCTGCCATTTTTGACACACACCTGATGCCTTGCAAAGGTCTTTTGTTGACAGGTAAGAAAGAATGTGAATCAAAATATCCTCAGGTAGATCATTCAAAGAGTTGATTCCCTGTGTTGACTTTCTCCTGGGATAATGTGGAAATATGTCTTCAAATGCGCTGTGATCACTGATGGTTGTTGAATCGCTATCATACCTTGCCCTTGGTGGAGGTGGTTTGATTTTTTCCAATTTTGTAAGTCTGTTGCGTAACTGAGCTTGCAAAGAGCCTTTCCTCTTAACTTTACGAGCTTCTTCATCTGGTGAATTCTCATTGTAACCAAGGTTAGTATTATGAGCATTTCTTCCTGTAGGGGAAGGCAAATCTGCAACATCTTCAACATGACCATTTGAGGTTCCAGGTAATTTTGCTGCCGAAGAAAGTAGCCCATTAGATTTGAAGTTCACACCTTTCAAGACCAGGTTTCCATGATCTCTGACTGAAACACTGAATTTATCCTTTTCAGAGGACATGGTGGAAATAGGTTCAGTGAATGACTGTGATGACGTGCTTTGAACACTATCAGTGTCTGTTGGCCAGTTATTTGACTTACGCCTTCCACCGGGATTTGTCTGCAGTCTAACTGACGGTGCAAGTCTTTGTGCTAATTCCATGCCATTTCCACCATTTTGTGCTTTAGTTTTACCCTTATTTCCTCCCTTTTTGTACTTTCTTTTCAAAGACATGTCCTCATTTGCTCCTCCTATCTCTTCTCTCCTTTCCGCTTCGACAAATATTATTCTATTTCGTGCCTTGAAATCACTGTCAGTGTCGGAGCTTGTTTTTGAAGATAAAGTTCCTGTCATGTTTGTTCTAGCTTGAACAAGTTTATCCAGCGAATCAGTTGATGCACGGCTAAGCTTCTTTTGAAAGTCGCCAGTCTGGCCATTTTGCTGTTGCCTACGTGCTACTCTTGAATCCTGGTCCTGTGCATGAAATGCAATGGCATCTCTTGGGCGATTGTGAACACTCTGTTCTCCATTCATTTTAGTGAAGTCTCTCATGTTTTTACCCTCTATTTTTGCAGCACTGTTAGATGGCCTTTGCCTTTCAGCTCTGCCTCTGTCTTCCATTCTTGCATTTGTGTGAGCACCTGCAGACTTGTGATTCACCACCATTGTAGGGTTTCCACCTTGCTGTAATCTTTCATTCCCTTGTCTATTATCAGTAGTTCTTAGAAACTCAGGCATGGCTAACTCTTCTCTAGGTATCATCAGCCCTTGACCACTCCTTGAGGAGAGATCTGGATCCTTAAGATTCCGCTTCACCACTGGAGATGTACCATTTTCATGATGGCGATGTGGTTGTGTATCCTTCAAGAAATCTGGGACTTCATACTCCTTTAAAGGCATATGAATTGAACTTTCCCTGTGGTTGCTGTTGACTGGGACAGGACCATTCAGGTTTGATGTAGCAGTCCGGCTTGGTGTAGGAGAGAATTCCTTTCTGGGATGACCTTTTGGGGATTTTCCCTTTCTTTTCTTTTCTTTATCTGAAACAAAACAGCCAATGTGTATGAGTAGAAATTTAGAAGCATAAAAACAGGGCTTGCACATTTAATTCCCAATACAGGGTTCATACTCTTTTGAGCTGTTCAAATTCCATACTATCTTTTACGTTTTCCAAGACCTTTGGTTCAGCTGTCAGTTTCAAACACTTTCCTTGTTTTAGAGTACTTTTTGACCTTAAACAGTTCAACAAACACAAACTCTGGTGTTCACCAAAATGTGTGCTGTTTACGCTGTTTAATTACTCCTCTCTATCTGTACATTGTCCTAATGCCCTGTCATCTGCAGTAACTAATCTATCAAACAAAACTTCAATCCATCTGTTCTTGTATGTGGGTATTTACTGTATTTCTAATGATGACGGTTCTAATGACAGATGGACTACTGCTTCATTTTTGTGCCTAGTGCTCGTAGAGCTCAAGGCACTATGTTATCGTGCATACGTGTGCGTCCGTAACACTTGCCGTTCGTGTAATATTTCATGAAGTGTCCCCCTTCACTTTTTGTGCCTAGTACACGTGGAGGCCTAGTGCTCATAGAGCTCAAAGCACCATGTTATCATGTATAAGTCTTTGTCCGTAACACGGGTTTTTGTGCCTAGTGCTCGTAGAGCTCAAGGCACCATGTTATCGTGCACACGTGTGTGTCCGCAACTCGGGTTTTTCTCGTATTCTTTGGCCAACAACTCAAGACCACTGTCGAGCAATGTTCGTTTGATTTTCTTATCCCGAAAAGACATGACGTAGATCGATGGCAACTTTTTGCTACGATCGCTCCATGTGCTCACGTTGCGCGTTTCTTCAATGACGTTGGTAAGTTTCCTGTGTTTTAAGATTTAACTCAACTGCAACGGGGCATTTTCGCGGGAAAAAAATTCAAATCACAGCGCTGGTCAAAAAACCTTTTTTAACTACGAACTCATTTCGGCAAATATGTAAGTTTATATTCGTTTGAAAGGTCGTTGAAATGACCTTTTTCGACCACAATAGTTTTTGCTTCTGAGTAAACAAAAATATCCGATTGCACCATCACGCCAAACGCTTCGCGATATATAACTTCTCCGTTAATTGGCTCCAAACATCGGCAAAAGTAAAATCTATTCCTTAACATTCCAGCTTCATCGTGTTAAAATTTCCGCGAAATCGAACAAAAACCGGCACTAATTAGAATTTTTTGTTACCCATCTGTCAATACTTGCGAGCAATCGAAAAACTTTGAATATTACACAACCCGACGTTTTGGTCAACACCCAGAATTATAACCTAGAAGCTGAAAGTTGAATGGGAACATCTTTTTCGAACTATTCTTAAGTGATTTAGACGAAAAAATGATCTCGACGGGCTACAAGAGACACAAAAATGAAAACAGAATCAAGCTCATGGTATCTGATAAGCCGATAATTATTCAAAATTCCACCAAATAAACATTCCTCCGCGCTGAGAAAGACATGATTATGAATTGTTACAGTTGATACTTATTTTACAATAAAGTTTCTTGTTGTTGTTGTTGTATCATGTAGTCATTGCAGATGATACTAGTTTTCATATCACTAGGCACATGCAGTCAAAGACTGCCTATTTTTCCTTTGATGGGATTGGGGGTGAGGGAAATTAAAATGAGGTGCAAAGAAAAACATGGAGGAAAAAAAAAGACAACTCCTGCACAACCAATCCTTCACAAAAAATATGTTTGCACACGTGACCCCTAACTTCTGCAATTATTGTATTATTTTATAGTCTTTGGTGTTGGAGGGGAGGCGCTTCTACACTGTACTTTGTAAGAGCCCTGCATGTGTGCCTTAAGTCCTGTAGCCCTATATTTTTTATGTTAGAAGCCTGGAGCCTTACTTAAACCCCTTCAGAATCCTAAATGTAGGACATACAGCACACTACTAACAATTTTTTTTTTGTGTCATGACATCTGGCAAAAAATTGTTCTGTTTTGTCTCTCCATATTTAGCAATCAACACCGAGTCATGGTCATATAAAAAACTGTAGTAATTTAATTACTCTTCTTCAGGAGCTGAAAAATTAATGATTGATAAATTTCCTTAAAGCAAAGTTCAACTTCATTGAGTATTTGTTAGAAATAAGATAAGAAGAAGTCACTGGAAATAGTTTTGAGCACTCATTGACAAGAATTGAGTGTTCTAACTCAAAAAGGTCACTCATGAGAAGCTTTGAAAAAAATGCAAAAACTTTAACTAAGATGCTTTCTTTATATGTAAATTCCAGAGGATAAAACCCAAATTTTTTCTGTAACAAAAATCCTTAGAATGTTAAGTTAACTTTAACATGTAACTTTCTTCCATGTTCTTTTACCAACAATAACAATGATCATAACTAACATTAGACTAAAAACTACATAGTAAATCAACCTGGTCAAAATATTCATTATTCTCAATGAACAACTCAGTGGTGATAACAAGATTACCAACTTGTGACAAAACATTTAAAACAAAACATGATGGGCATTTGTTCCCCTGAAGAGCCTCTTTTCTTATAATTTCCAGCTTTTCATGTTAAGCCTTGAGTGAACATGTAGAGATAAACTTGTTACTGGTGTTTCAGTGTCAAGATAAGTATTTTAATTAAATTTCTAATTCTATTAAAAATGTGAGCAGAGCTTGTTAGCATCTCCACCCTTCATATTCTGACAAGTCAAAGAATTTGGCTTGCTGATTTATAATCACCCATACTTGATACCAATGGGGAGTTTAACAAAGAAAAGTGGCATGCGAGCAAATTTTCTAATTAAATGACAGAGCATGTTGCGTAACAGTATTTGTTTGTGGCACAATGATTTTTTATTATCTTGTTAAGGATTAACATTTTTTAACAATGTGAAATTAATGAGGGATGAAGCCCTTGTAGCCCAAAACTAAACAGCTTAATAATTGGCCACACAGAAAGTAAGTTATACCTTTTACCAAAACCAACGACAAGTTTTCAAGCCTGTATTAAATTTTGTGGTCAGGACATGAATTATTAAATTACCAATACTTGTGCTAGGCCTTTCCACAAATATCTGGGTTGTGATAAGCGAATGAAGATGGTGAATTTTGAGCTTGGTAATTAAATGTAAAATATGAAATATTCAACATGACATGAGCGTGGGACAAAGAAAAATCTGAGTCCCCAACAGGAATCAAACCCATGACCTCTCAAACACTGGGCAGGCGCTCTATCCACTGAGCTACGAGAACTCATGGAGAGCAAGGTCACTTTTAATTACTGAGTTCATATGTGACAGGTGTCCTGCATACTGCTAGGATTAGCACTGCCGAATTCATCATGTGTAGTGATAAGTGAATGAAGATGGTGAATTTTGAGCTCAGTAATTAAATGTGAAATATGAAATATTCAACATGACACAGGTATTTAATTTTTTTTTTTTTTTTGGGGGGGGGGGGGGGGATATTTAGAAAATGCATAATTTACATCATTGCCAGAAGCAATCCAATTTAGTGGTTGTCGCCCTACAAAATGTAACGGACTCCTACTACAGTGTAACAAAATTTGTCAAATTTTGAAACAAGTGATTCAAAATCAGTTTATTTTCAAAGTAAAAATAAGAGATACTAAAGATGGCTTTGAGAATTTCAATAACGATATTAAAGGAAAATTTACATGATACCAAAAATAAAGTTCTGCAAGATACAAATGCTGGCTAATGTTTATCTGAGTGTGGAATTTAACATTAATGCCATCACACAAGGGCGTAGCCAAGGGGGGGGTCCTGGGGTGCCCGTGACCCCCCCTTTGTAAGCCTTTTTGTAAGCAAACAACCTACAATATTCAGGTGACAATCTGATGAGTACCCTCTGTATGAGTCAGTGTGACCCCCCCTTTGAAAAATCCTGGCTACGCCCATGTCACACCATGTTGTAAATGAACTGAAAATGCTGATTTTAGTGCCTGTTGCTCTAAATTCATGCATGACGCTGAAGCGAACAGCTGAGAGAAGTTACATGTACATGTATCTTGGATTTGGGGACCATATCCAGTAGAGAGACTAGTAAACACACAAGTTTAGGAAAAGCCAATAAATCCTAAATTAGTGGAAACAGTTTGCTAAAAGAGTGTTAATTGATTGATGGATCACAAGTAATCTAAACTAAATGAAGCACAGTGCCATGCACATGCTTGGGCACAATGCCTGGGCAATGGCCTACATGTAACCTTGAACGATTGAGAAAATTTTGGCTGATCAAAACAGATGGAACCTGGTTTTTGAAAGCGGCACACAAGTTTTGAAAGCACCACACTTACAATGTACATGTACATGGGTTAACCTTGTAGAGCAATGAAATTAAACCTCCATAATTTAGTGGTTCACAGAGTTAGTACACAAGGGCAAAGTTTGACAGAATTCATGCTTTGATACAAACTAATCAATCCATACTCGTAATGGGATACAATGTATTAAATTTTGCAATATTGCAACTATTTTGCAATACTCAAGTTTCTGCATGGACAAATTTCTTTGTGACAAAAGCTCTCATTGACACAACAGTCCCGGTGAGGTTTCAGTTACAGTGATGCAACTCTGATTGAAACACTTTCATTTTTATATTTTACCGATCAGAGCTTAATCTACATATATATAGGATCGACATGTCAACTCTGAGACAAGGGATCAGCAATCGGAACAAAGAAGCATATTACACTCTTTTTTTTCTATAAGAATATATTTTATAAGAATATAGAGGCTGAAATTTGCGAAATTTTAAGAATATTTTAAGAATAAAGCCGAGGCTGAGATTTTGAAAAGGAGTGATATAATTTTGTGTTCAAACATCTGTAAATAGAAAATTTACAATTTTATGTTTTTAACTTACAGTGTAACTGTATAAAACTATTCCTTTCTCTGAACAGCGAAACTAGCCAACAAAACGAAAAAACCTGCACTAGCTATAGCAGAGTGTTCAATGCTTATGACAGTTCGATGTCAAGCAGTACATGTAATTGCATATGTACAGTATTCAGCACAAAGGACATTAACTAAACCGCAAAAAAGTATTGAAATGCCAAATCTCATAAGCTATAATTTAAGAATAATAAGAACGAGACAAGAATATTTTCAGCCCAAATCGGCAGAAAAATAAGATATATTCAGTGTGTAAATGTTAAATGACTGAATTTTCTGATATCATTCTGATGCAGGAAAAGATTTTCGAATTCAATTTGTTTTAGGCGGAACTTGTTTCAATTTAAAAGGAGGTAGTTAACAAAGCTGAAATATGACCTCCAGACAAATGAAACATCAGCAGATGCACTTGTATATGACAGACAAAATGTATGACATAATTCTGAATTTATTCTACAATTTCTTAGCACCCTATAAGTGAATCGTAATGAACATAAAAATCAATGTTGTTGTCAATATAAAGCGATATCTAATTTCACACCCTCTTCAAAACTAAACGAGACGAAATTTAGAATTTGAATTATTTATAAGCGAGTCATATTTCAAGACATTTAATCCTAGAAAATCAAAAAATGAACTAAACAGAAAGGAAATGCGGTTTTATAATGCCTTTATCGCTTGAAAGCTTGAAATAAGATCCTGAACAGACAGGATTTTCACAGTACGTAGCGAGCAAGGGTTAATAAGACGATCACAGCTCGGCGAAAAATGGCCACCGCGGTGTTGTAAAACAAGCATTGTTGAAAATGTGCAAATAGATTTATTAGATTCAATCAAAATTATCCGTGCTTTGGACTGACTCTTTGTATAAGCTCGCATTTTAAAGGTCATTTAGAGAACGAAACACACATAGTTTGTGTGTACTTTGAACACTATGAATAAAGAACTACCGCTAACTTCTGAACTGCAAGATCAGTGCTTTAACCTGCAAAACGGTCGATGTGTATGGAACCTTACAAGTATAATCTTCGAGCGGAAAATAAGGAAATGAAACTGAAATTACTTGATAAATTCTTCACTTGTATTGCTTAGTGGAATACATCGTAATTAATCTTAAATGCAAGCAAAATATTGACGACATTAAGTGCGGTCTAATTCTTGAAGTTGTGAAAAGCAAAGATATCAACAACAAGAATTAATGAGGGCTAGATGTTAAAATTTATAAGCAACAAATGGCGGAATTCCGCTTGCAGGCAAATAAATTCCATTTCAAGGCTATTATTGGAGTTTATTCTTGAGATAAAACGAAACAAAACCTTCCAAGAGAAAAGAATGCTGCGAATGCACGATCAAAGCTTCTTAGCATACAGAAAATTACGACCACCATGTTGTTCAAACAAACTCGCCGCGAATGGGTTAAGATGTTTGGCAAAGCTAACAAATTATGTACATACACTTTTACCCTGCACACACACAAGAAATACGGCCTCAGTTGAATCTTGACAACTTCAAATCGTGGATCACGTAGATAAAACTGAGCGATTACAGACCAGAATTCAATAATCTGACGCCGTGAGGGGTTTTCCACAACAAAAGGCCGTACGTTACTCGAACATTTACAGCGGGACTACTGTGGAATGAACAACTAAAAAATGCCTTAAAATAATAGTATCACGTTTGATCACGCCTTTGTTATCGAAATAATCGCAGAAAATTGTGTCTGGGGGATCGAAAAAATATGAAATACCCCTTAGCAGTTTCGTAAATTTCGTAGGGAAATGTCATTGTCATGCAAAACCATCCTTCACAACTCAATGTCACACTTGAATTTGAAGTAAGTGTTTGCGCTTTTTTCGACATAATCCAGAAATATAACACTTCTCTTACCTTCATGGCTTCTCCCCTGTGTATTTCCCATTTGTTCACGAATAAAATTGCCACCATAAAATCGATCTACATGTTTACTACGACATCTTCCCGTTCAGTTTCGCCAAGTGTCCCGGACACTTGTCCTGAGGCCCCAATCTGTCAAATGCTACTCATTTTGTTTATGTGCCAAACAATGCGCTTCAATATAAATAATTAATGAGTCGGATTACCAAAAGTATGTAAATATATATGAAGGGAACTATTCTTTATTTAAACTCGCCTGTAAATATTTAGTTTCTTGAAGCCGATGAGCGATTTTATTCTCTTCCGGCGAGATAAATGTGGATTCCGTGATTTCGGTATTGCAGTCGTGGTAAGCATAATATTGGGCTGCCTGTATACGTTTTTAAAGTGCGTGCTTACAAAGTTATTTCACGCAAACTTGCGTTCTCTTCAATATCGTTTTAAACTCTTCCTAATTTAACGCTTTCGGATGCCATGGGAGGGCAACTGTGGTAAATTAAAAATCTATTTTTACCAAACTTGTTGCGTGTTTAAGTAAGACGTGCTGCGAAACTGATAACTAGATTGAATTACGGATCTGATCGAACTGATAGTGATATGGAATTTTAAAACTTGGGCATGCAAGAAATCAAATAAGAAACAAAACAGTAGATAAATTTGTTAACAACAGTGAGATGCTATTGTTCAACCACGGATGTTAAATAATTTATAATTGCAGCGCGTCAATTTTGGTGTCTGGTAAAAGTTATTCTTATTTTCAGCGGCCACCGAAATGAAACAAATTATGTTTTTGTTGCAGCACTTCTCAGATTATTAGAGATTTTAAAAATCAAGAGCTAAACTTAAACACAATCAGGTTAAAAGTTATCGAGTTCTAGACATCCGTTAAGTTTGTTAAAATAAGGATTATTGTGCACTCGATCGAGAGGTAAAATACATTGTAACGGTACACAAGGTGAAAAGGAATGATTGATAGCCGAATTCTCCTCACTTATAACCGCACAGATCTATGGATGTTAGTTCGGAGATTTTTCTTACATCAAGTGTCACCTGTTTGTCTAGTAACAATGTGTTTATATTGCTTCGAGAAACAATATGTTGGCTGCCATTGTATATTCGATGAAATGCTTGCTAAGTGTCAGGTATGGGGGCAGTGGACGGAAGGGGTTCTTGATTCTTTTGTGGCAGAGTCATGAATGTTCGCTGTCTCACTTGTGGGTATAAATTCTAATTACAACTTAGATATCACATAGGTTAACAATATTTTTATCATAGGTTCTTATTTGTTTATCACTTGTGATTAGTTTCACGTTCACGTTTAAAACGAGCTTTCAGCTCCTAGGTGACACGTGGGTAAATAAAGTATTATTATTATTATTATTATTTTAGTCTCAATTTAAGTGTTGAGGACGAAATGTCACAGTAGCCGTCAAGGTATCTTTTTACGGTTACACGCTTGGAAATAATTAAAAGCGAAGTAATACATGTTAAACATACTTGTGGGAGACACTACCTGATCACAACGTGTTTTATCATTGCATCGTTGTCTGTCTGTTTTCAAGTGTCTTAAAGTGTTGTAATTGTAAAGCTCTATAAACACGCCCACAGTTCCAATTCTCCGACTAGCATTCCCGACCTGCTTGTTTTAACATCGAAGTTTCCCCCTGGGACCAGATTATCGCAGCTGATTACCGAAAAAAAAACTATATTGGTATACATACAGTCTGCGTACAGTCAAGCACTATACGAGAAATGCATGAATACCAATGAATCTGTATGTGGAGTTAGTTTTCAGAACTGAAAGGCCCAAGAACACAGGAAGTCACGGACAAGCAGTAATTACTTTTTAAATTATTCATTACCGGTTTTTAAAGCCGTGATGAAACCTATAGTTACTGATCTACTTAACTGGAAATGTCAACGGCCTGTCAACGTATCCAATGTGTTTCTCAATAGCTTCTCTTAAAACACGTTAAATATTCGTAAAACCTGACAGAAACTGATAGTCAGGCCAGCCAAAACTTGAAGTATTCACTGTTTAAAAATCAAATTAAACTTAAATTCATCGTCACGTCGGCTTTGCTTAATTTTCATGTATGTCTTAAGCCAACTGGATCAATTATATATGTCTGATGCAATCCCATGCTTGCACGGGTATGTTTTAGACAAGTGTGCATCAAATACGGTAATCAGTCTTAAATTGCCATGATGTTAAGATCCAAAGTTCCAGATAATGTAATACTCGTGATAGAAGAAAAGGACTCAAAACTTGTACAGAGTACTCACGTTTCGTGCAGATTCGCTATTTGGGCTGTTTGATCTCCGGCGTTGAGAGTTCAATCCTTCGCTGGTAACTTTACCTATATCATTGCAAACTAAATTATTGATATTCGATCATGACAAGTCAAGATGACGTCACTGTAATCCAACCTAATAATTGTAATAGGAATAATTCATTTAACTTCGAAAAAAGTTGGGAAATGTTTGCACAGTCTTCCAAGCCAGAGGCTTATGTTCAAAACTCTCGACAACTAAACTGGTTCGTGTGACATATGCCGGCAGGTTTAGTGTTAAATATACCAAGTGGTATCAGCCTTGCAGTAGTCTTCGACTTATCATCGTTTTACTTTTCAAGTTTGGCTGATTAGTCTCCTGTGAGATCCGACGTTCAATCAAGCAGGATCTTCTTTCATGGCTTTGCAGTTTATTCAGTTTTTGCTTGTTAGCTCTTCCCTCTTGAAATTTGAAAATATCTACAGGCTAAAATTATCACCTTTTGCATATAAATTTAAGAATGACAAAAGTAATACCCCAGCTGTACTACTGAATATCCTTACACCTGCATCAGAGATCCACTCATACAATATTAGGTATGCCGCAAACCAAAACTTCTTTAAGCCATCAGTATGCACTAATTATGGTACATCTACATTTAAATTCTCTGCAACAAAAATCTGGGAATCTGTCCCACTAGAATTTAAATCCTTTCCATCCGTGCTCTTCAAAAAGCAGTATAAGAGATTCCTATTGGACCCTATTGAATATTCAAACTGACCATGATTTAACTGCTAGCTATATAAGATAATGATGCACAATATGTAGGACATCATTTTCGTTCCTTTATTCTAGCTTGTCTTTCTTCACCTACAATATGATATCGTCTTTATCGTAGCTATTAATTTCAAATATACTTAACATGCGGCCAATGCCAACTTATCTCTACACATGACAGTGACCAACTAAACAGCACATGGGCTACTTTGGTCACTGAACACGATTAAAAAGTGTTTTTTTTTCTAGCTAACTTTTGTATTTTTATTTCTGTATTATTGTAACTATGTTATATTAAGTTGTATCTCTTCTGTAAAGAGTGTAAAATAATAAAACTTGAAAACTTGACCTTGAAACTTATCAAGTGTCCCTGTTTGTTGTCATTTATTAATTACATCCAGTTGAATGAGACACCAGAGAGCTAGGAATTCAGGAGAGAGATGATATGTCTCCATGTCAAGTGAGTCTTATCATACTTACAGTTATTCCAGCCTCTTCACACCCCAGGCCACTACATTTTAAAAGGTGTAGCCCTCGCGCGCGGACTCGCGCTTCGCGCTCGCCTCACTTTCGCCCCTGTTTGCCTAAATACGCAAAAAATACTCCTGTTCTGTAAAGTAAATGACTCCAGGAGAGGGCGCTGCGCATACATCTTTTCCTAAAAAAAAGTTAGTAATAATCAGTACACTCTGCAGTTTGAATCCAAGGCAGTTATTCTTCCAGCAAGCTTGGATAATGAAAGATTTATTTAAATCACGCTTACTGATTCTTCTGAGTTATACGAGATAGTATGAATCATCTCGGATTCATTGGAAAGTGAAAGGCGAGGCTGGACTCCATAGCACTTGTCACAGGGTACCAACTTCCGGTTTTGTCTTTCGCTGAAAACCGGAAACTGTCACTCTTTATTTACGAGAACGATCGCAGCATTTGAGATAAAATGACATGTTTCACGATGCTTCATTTCAAAACCACTAGCAGTTTATGTAGAAATAGATAACCTCTGATCACCAGCCAGGTTATCACAACAGAAAGGAGAAAGAATCCGTCACCAGCTTGCCAGCAGGTTGCTACATTGCACTCGCAAATTAAAAGTTTCCGAGAACTGACAAAGCCAGAAGATGATTCTCACATCACTTTACTTTGCTGTTCGCTTGGTCTGAGGTATTAAGGAAATTGTCCCTAACATGGCATTCATATTAACAGGTAATGTAAATAGATTTGCATGTTCAGTCAGTACGCGTACTAGTAGTTTGCTCGGAGTACAGTTGCGCAGTCTGCAATGGTCTAGATTATTTCCTTATGTTTACGCCACGTATAATTTTTTTACCTGCGGAATGTGAGCAAGATTGTACAAATGTCCTTCAAATTTTCTTCACTGTGACGTTCAAGCTTTTCGTCTTGAGAGTAGCATTATGAGCTCGTGATCTCCTAATTTTGAGAAAGTTTGAAAACATGGACGTATTCTGATAAACAAGTTTTTAATTGAGAAAAAAGTCGCAAAAATTATAATTTGCTGATGTTCCAGTTTTTCTCTAGTTAGAGATCAAGATCATATACCGATAATCCTTTTTGAATTTGACGTGAAGAATCATTTTTATCTCGGCTACACAAGATCGTCGCTGAAACCGGTGCGCCACTTAACAGCGTGACAAAAACTTTCAGTTTCAACAGGAGCGTTACATCACACAACAATCAAATTTTCCTTAAATTCTTCGAGAAATATAAATCTACCGAGGCAAGACTCTACTCGCAATAATACGTTTTAAAAAAGTTTAACTTAATTCTGTTAACTGGAATAATTCAGCGACACGACAGAGTCATAAAAGAGCGTAAAGGAGGAAGTCGCGGTTCGATCCTTTACCCCGTCCCCAGGCTTCTCTCCTCTGTACGGACCTGTTGCGTGTTGCGTTCAAACTCTACGCTCTTTTCTGTATCTCTCACTGATTGCAGTGATGCTCGTAGACGGCGCAGTTTCGACGCTGTGCGCTAGAGTTCCCTATTGTTTATATATATATTTTTGAATAAAGGTCACTGCTTTCACGACATCAGACTGGTCAAATCACGCCAAAATGAAAATGACCACCTCCTAAAAGTGCACAGAAATATAGCCTGTATGATTGTGATTTTTATTTTCTTCCCATTAGGTTTCTGTCTTGTCCTTTTGACCACTTTCTTTACCTTAATTTATTGTACGTGCATGTTCCATTGTCACTCCATTTGTTTTGCTAAAAATAGGTCTCAGAAACTTACTTTTCGGCAAAGAGAAAAGTTTCCTCGCAACCGTTGCGATCGATCTGGGAACAACATACAGTGGCTTTGCTTTTCACTCAACAAGGAACAAGATGAAAGCTCTATGATTTCATGAATAAAGACTGGGTGAATGAACGAGGCCATCGAACAAGCAAGACACCTACGTGCCTGTTACTTAAACCAGACCAGTTATTCGACTCGTTCGGATATGAAGCGGTAGAAGATACGCGTATCTAAGGAGCGTCTACGAAGCACAGGATGAATTCTTCTTTTTCGAGCTTTTCAAGATGGCTGTGTATAACGATCAGGTAAGGTCTTAAAGGGGCTAGGTCACGCTATTTTAGGTGATTTTGTTTAATTTTGTTAATTATGAGCTCTAAACGCCAAATTCGCAGAGCAAGTCTTACATTTGCAAAATCAAGGCCACATAACAAATGAGAATGATTTTCCAGCTGTGTAAATCACA
>JAHPZR010041362.1:0-19440 GCA_019787425.1 Platygyra sinensis | reverse complement strand
GGTTCCTTTGGTTCTTGTGGTTCTCGGTTCTTGTGGTTCTCGTGGTTCTCGTGGTTCTCATGGTTCTCGTGGTTCTCTGGTTCTTGTGGTTCTTGTGGTTCTCGTGGTTCTTGTGGTTCTCGTGGTTCTCTGGTTCTTGTGGTTCTTGTGGTTCTCGTGGTTCTCGTGGTTCTCGTGGTTCTCGTGGTTCTCGTGGTTCTCTGGTTCTTGTGGTTCTCTGGTTCTTCCGGTTCTTGTGGTTCTATGGTTTTTGTGGTTCTTCTGGTTCCTGTGGTTCTCATGGTGCTTCTGGTTCTCTGGTTCTTGTGGTTCTGTGGTTCTTGTGGTTCTTGTGGTTCTTGTGGTTCTTGTGGTTCTTGTGGTTCTCTGGTTTTTGTGGTTCTCCTGGTTCTCTGGTTCTTATGGTTCTTGTGGTTCTTGTGGTTCTCGTGGTTCTTCTGGTTCTCGGGTTCTTGTGGTTCTTATGGTTCTTGTGGTTCCTTTGGTTCCTGTGGTTCTCTGGTTCTCGTGGTTCTCATGGTTCTCATGGTTCTCGTGGTTCTCATGGTTCTCATGGTTCTCGTGGTTCTCGTGGTTCTCGTGGTTCTCGTGGTTCTCGTGGTTCTCGTGGTTCTCGTGGTTCTCGTGGTTCTCGTGGTTCTCGTGGTTCTCGTGGTTCTCGTGGTTCTCGTGGTTCTCGTGGTTCTCGTGGTTCTCGTGGTTCTCATGGTTCTTGTGGTTCTTGTGGTTCTCCGGTTTTTGTGGTTCTTGTGGTTCCTCTGGTTCTCTGGTTCTTGTGGTTCCTTTGGTTCTTGTAGTTCTCGTGGTTCTTGTGATTCTCTGGTTCTCGTGGTTCCTTTGGTTCTTTTAGTTCTTGTGGTTGTCGTGGTTCTTCTGGTTCTCATGGTTCCTTTGGTTTTTGTGGTTCTCGGGTTCTTGTGGTTCTCGTGGTTCTCATGGTTCTCGTGGTTCTCTGGTTCTTGTGGTTCTCTTGGATCTTGTGGTTCTCTGATTTTTGTGGTTCTTCTGGTTCTTCTGGTTCTTGTGGTTCTCGTGGTTCTCTGGTTCTCTGGTTCTCTGGTTCTCTGGTTCTCTGGTTCTCTGGTTCTTGTGGTTCTTGTGGTTCTTGTGGTTCTCGTGGCTCTCTGGTTCTAGTGGTTCTTCTGGTTCTCTGGTTCTTGTGGTTCTCATGGTGCTTCTGGTGCTTCTGGTGCTTGTGGTTTTTGTGGTTCTCCTGGTTCTCTGGTTCTTTGGTTCTCTGGTTCTTGCGGTTCTTCTGGTTCTCGTGGTTCTCGTGGTTCTCTTGGTTCTTCTGGTTCTCGTGGTTCTTGTGGTTCTCTGGTTCTTGTGGTACTCGTGGTTCTTCTGGTTCTCAGGTTCTTGTCGCTCTCGTGGTTCTTGTGGTGCTTCTGGTTCTCGTGGTTCTTGTGGTTCTTGTGGTAACCTGGTTCTCTGGTTCTTGTTGTTCTTCTGGTTCTGGTGGTAAGTGAGGCCTTTGCAGAGGAAAACACCACTGCATTTGCCCTTGCTTCCCTTTTAGGATGTACCAGCGGTGGCCATCGAAGCATCTGCAAAGCCTCTCTATACTGAGATTCACTTGGTTTGACTTAATTGCACCAGAGATTTTTGTCAAAAAGGAATGTGCCTCGTGAATACCCAAAATTCGACCTGAGTCACAAAGTGGTTGAATAAACTCTTCGCTGAGGTTTCGTCCAGGGCGATGCTCTTCCCAAATTTAGTTTCCAAGTGTTTCACAATGGGATCAATACACCCATGATGGCATACAGGTGATTTTCCGGACCCTGATTGTGCCACAGCAATGAAGAACAAGTTTCCTTTTTCCTCGTAGGACGGAAAGACTTCAAGTGTTGTTTTGCCGATCAAAGCTTTTGTCGATGCAAGTGCACTGACTAACAACAGCTCCCCCGGTGGTGCCATGACTTCTCGCAAAAATATTGAACACTTGATAACACTTTGTGGAACGACCTCTTGGAATGGGAACGAAACACTGGAAAGCCTTTTTCAAGATCCTGAACAGAACGAATTTCTTCCTTGGCCACCATCTTGAAATTGAGCGTGAAAGGTCACATGCTGTGCCAATCGCTGGAGATCTGGCAACTACTGCAACAGGGTAACCAACCATAAGAACCTGAAAACCATGATAACCACGAAAACCACAAGAACCAGAGAGCCATGAGAACCACGAGAACCACGAGAACCACGAGAACCACAAGAACCACAAAAACCAGAGAACCACGAGAACCACAGGAACCAGAGAACTATAGAAAAAAGGAACCTGGAGAAGATTTTATGTGACCAGGTCGAATAAGCAAAATGTGACGTCAGCTGTGGCTATTACACTGGAGATCAGCCAAACGTTTTACAGTACTGATCAGAAGAAACCTAACAGGGAACGCTTGACTGAACGCGTTCCTGTTCCCGTTCTGTATCTGTTCCATACCTGTTCCATATCCGTTCCATATCCGTTCTCTATCCGTTCTGTTCTGTTCCCGTTCTGCCAGTGTTCCATTGGTAAGCGTTCTTGGATCTCGTTCAAAAGAACGAGGTTTCTGAGAACTCGTTTACAAGAATGCTTTATTCGGTTAAACTTTCACTATATGTGTGCGTGCAAAAATTAAAACAATAAACTTAACTTACATTTTCGTGGTGAAAATGTGAGTCGAGTTACTTGAAAAATATGGGAAGAGGATTGTAATATAACTTCAAGGCCAGTTACCAAATCTTTTTTTCCGAAATGATAGAAAGCGACTGGTTGTCTGTGTGATTGCCCGAGGAAAAGAAGTAACAAGCTGGCCAAGCACTTTCAACACCATCAATGAAGAAATGCAAGCAAAAGACGGACTTTCGGCTCTTGTAGTTACACAATACTTTAAGTTAGATTTAACATTGAAGTATCACTGAAAAATTGTTCGGCGAATGCGGAGAAAACTTGGCTGGAGGACGGGAGCAGTACAGAGTACTGCCAACAAGCCGAAGCGAGTGCAGCACAACATTTTGTGATACTTTTAGTGATGCTCTTTTAACCTCTTCGATTCTTCCGCAATGTTGGCGAACAACACCATAATAAAGGTCAACCAAAACAGCGAGGTCTTTTTTTATTCTTTTTCATGTGAAAACCTTTCAATCCCAGTCTAACTTGACTCGTCATTTCATTTCATTATTTGGGCATAACTTGGGCTTGTTGACAATAACAAAATGGCCGCTACGAACATGAAATGGACTAGAGAACTGAGAAGACACAGGGAAGATGCTCACTTAGTGTGTGTAAAAAGAAATGAAAAATGATGTAAGATGATTCGTTCTGTTAATTTCTCAAGATCGACACGCCGGACAGGAATTGGACAAACATGTATTTAAAATTGTATTGTTTTCAAATCCCTGGTAAGCACTCTGATAGAGCTCTGATAGCGTGACATATACTACAGTGTAGCATGTGTTCTGAAGAATGCGTTCTCTTATAGTTTACATTCCAGAGAACACTTTTATAGTTTTTGTGATCCGTCACCGTTCCGTATTCGTTCGATATCCGTTCGATATCCGTTCTGTATCCGTTCTATACCTGTTCTGTTCGCATTCTCGTACCCATTCTGTATCCATTCCGTAACCGTTCGCTTTCGCGTTCCCTGTTAGGTTTCTTCCGAGCAGTACTGTAAGTCCGTGGTTTTCGTTGTGAGACAAACACAGGCCCTTGTGTATTTTCCCTTAAGCGATTCATTGAAAGCCCAAATTCATCAGCAAACTAATACAATAAAGTAAAATAACTGTGAATGACTTATAGACTATACTTTGCTAGAAGCAAGTTTGACCTTTATCTTGTTCTGCAGCTCTGTTGTTTCGATCTCTTTGGTTCACCAAACTTGACTGAGACCAACCTAACCACTTCTTCCATAGTTAAACACGCAGGAAAGGATTTTCTAGTTGACATAATTTTGTTGTCTTAAGGTGAAAGCGAAATTTTAGCAATTGAAATGATTTGGCGAAAGGTAACCGCAAATCCCTGGTTCCACTAAATGCATTTTAGCAACTATGTATGGTTTGAGCACACCCAAAGAAGTGTACCTAATCAATACAGAATTATGAAAGCTCAAGCCAAACAACAAAATCTTTGAATATTTAGGAAATTAATATTAAAAATAGTGAAATTACACATTTAGTGACCCTATCACACTTGTGAGTGTGGAGGAATACTTTGAGGACTTAGAATACAGTTTTCAAGCAGCTTACATTTATGTCAATTAGTAACAGTTACTAACTGATAACTTTGTCATGATAAGATATACTGATCGACATTGCTTGCAAAGTAATTAACAATTTTCATGTGTCTTTCAAATGGAATACCACTTAATAACTAATTGAGAAGATTAGTTAAGTTAAGAGGACTCTTAAATGCCCACTGTCATTTTGACAATAGTTCACTATTCTTTTCCTTGTTGAAGGGGTGAGAGTACCAGCCGTCAAGTTGAATGCCTTCTTGATGCTCTGAATGCATTTGTCAAGTCAAGTGCAGAGGACTGCCGTGGTCAGGTGTGTTGCCTTGGTGAATCTCTCTTCCCACTCCTTCTGCAAATGTGGAAGAAAAATCCCTTGTCAAGGTACATGTATACGTTGTGAAACATGATGATTGTAAAAAATTACAGTTACTGTACGTTATGTTACATCAGAAAGCACATGCTAAAAGCTGTTTTTCTACAACTCAATAGCTACAGAACTAGCATAAGCTGTTAGTGTGATGATGATGCAAGCAAAGGGAATATACGTTTTGATGCTCAAAGAAAACAAGTTTCTTATCCTTATCGTGTTTGTTGCAGTGTTTTCCAATGAAAATAGAAACCATGCTCTATGCAGCATATTTCTATTGCGCTATAGAAACGCTCATCAAACTTTGAGAGAACTCGAAAAGCTGTGGAAACACATGCCTCTCACATGCCTTTCCACACATTTCTCATTCTCTCTAACAATTTCCACTTTTATTTCTATTAACAGTTACATTATGAGCTTGAGATTTCTATCATGCAATAGTTGATGAGGGTGCAGTCCAAGTCAACTATCACACATAGTAAGCAAGAGTGAATAATCTAATTGTTTTAGTATAAATCTGGGAGTCATTCAAAACGTTATCTAAATTCACTTCACAGACACTTTGAAAACACAAAGAAGTAGCCACTAGTTTGTTAACAAGCGCTCACTACTGCGATCTTCTCACTGTCTTCCACAGAATAGATAGTGAGTGATCTAGCCAATCAGAGAACAACTCTTGTGATAGAACTGCGCTAGTAGTTTTATGAAACTCAATAGAAACATGATACATGTTTTCTATTTCTTAATGAATTTGTCTTTCATAGTGTTTATCATGGATGACATTTTTCTAATGTTTCAAAATTACACTTGCAGAATCATCTGATGAAGTTTATGAGTCTTCAGATTTGTGCTCATCATCCTTTGGGAGCTCATGAAGATGACAAAGGGAGCTGGAGGAGCAACATTAATCACTGGAAGGTATCAGATATGGTTTAAAATGGTCTAAAAAGAACACTAATGGTTGAGAGTTAGGAAGGTGTAGATGGCCTAAAGCTAATTAATTTGAGAAATGGAGGGCAGAATTGTCAAGATGCAACTGCTGTGGAAACTTTAAGAGAAAGAAGAATTTTATTTAATTATTTCTTACTATGACAAGGTTATTACCACATTCCTTGTTAATATCAGGATAACCATTAAAATGTTTAAATAGAAGAAGAGAAGAGAAAGGATACTTAAATAACATCATACAAGAACTGATGATCGAAGATACTCCAGGTTACTGCAAAATGATGTGAATGACTCTTAACAATTTTCTTGAGATACTGAGGCATGTTAAACCTGCATTCATTTTGGTACAATGGCCCAACAGTGAAATGTTTGGTCACCAAACAATGTTTGATGGTGTTTGGTTGGCAAACTTTTCACATTTGGACAAGCCTTAAGTCTCTCTCATGAGCAACATTTGGGCCGATAAACAATCTTACGCAATTTAGGTTAAAAGTGACAACCTAAAACGTCTTAAAATGACCACATGCTTATGAGGCAAATTTTGGACTTAATATGATCTAATATCTGTTAAGCAACCACCTCCCATAAGTGACTGCCTAGGCTTGACATTTTTGGTGGTGCCTTATGGGAGGTTTGGTTTGACTGTATTTCTATTATTTTTAAATTGTGTCTTTAGAAATGCCTCCTAAGATTGTATGATGCAATTGTTGCTGATATTGATCAGTTAAAGAACAAGGTATCAAGAGCTTCCAGGTATGTAACTGTTGTCAATAAAACAGTCATCTCTGTCAGGGCTCAGCATTGCAACTCACTGGTCGCCAATGCGACCAAAAATTGAGCACTGGCGACTAAATTTTCAGAACTGGTCGCCAGCTGGCGATTCGTGTTTTGTCCGGTAACTAAAGAAAACCACAACACAACTTTTGTTTTTTAAATCTTTTTATTAGGAAATCAATCGGATATGGTAGCTAGTATACAACTTGCCTTTCATTCCAAGTAAAATCATGTCTGAACATTGCAAGAGAATGGAAAAAAATGAATGTATTTTGGCACGTCGATACTACGTTTATGGTGTGCCATATTGTTTCAGCGGCTTCTTCACCTGGTCAGAGACTGGTATGAGCAATGTGGTTGTGTAGGGGCCTGGGCTAAGTATGGCGTTTATCGGCAACGAAAGGCGTTGTAGGCTCGATTACCAGCTGCTGTTAGGGGAGGGTAGACCAGACACTAGAGAACGGCAGAAATCATGCCTAAAGGTGTTGAGAAAAGCAAGTTAAAAATCAAAAACGGCAGTTCGAAGAATTGAAGTAGCAAAGGGAAAATACACAAGGGCCTGTGTTTGTCTCACAACGAAAACCACGGACTTACAGTACTGCTCGGAAGAAACCTAACAGGGAACGCGAAAGCGAACGGTTACGGAATGGATACAGAATGGGTACGAGAATGCGAACAGAACAGGTATAGAACGGATACAGAACGGATATCGAACGGATATCGAACGAATACGGAACGGTGACGGATCACAAAAACTATAAAAGTGTTCTCTGGAATGTAAACTATAAGAGAACGCATTCTTCAGAACACATGCTACACTGTAGTATATGTCACGCTATCAGAGCTCTATCAGAGTGCTTACCAGGGATTTGAAAACAATACAATTTTAAATACATGTTTGTCCAATTCCTGTCCGGCGTGTCGATCTTGAGAAATTAACAGAACGAATCATCTTACATCATTTTTCATTTCTTTTTACACACACTAAGTGAGCATCTTCCCTGTGTCTTCTCAGTTCTCTAGTCCATTTCATGTTCGTAGCGGCCATTTTGTTATTGTCAACAAGCCCAAGTTATGCCCAAATAATGAAATGAAATGACGAGTCAAGTTAGACTGGGATTGAAAGGTTTTCACATGAAAAAGAATAAAAAAAGACCTCGCTGTTTTGGTTGACCTTTATTATGGTGTTGTTCGCCAACATTGCGGAAGAATCGAAGAGGTTAAAAGAGCATCACTAAAAGTATCACAAAATGTTGTGCTGCACTCGCTTCGGCTTGTTGGCAGTACTCTGTACTGCTCCCGTCCTCCAGCCAAGTTTTCTCCGCATTCGCCGAACAATTTTTCAGTGATACTTCAATGTTAAATCTAACTTAAAGTATTGTGTAACTACAAGAGCCGAAAGTCCGTCTTTTGCTTGCATTTCTTCATTGATGGTGTTGAAAGTGCTTGGCCAGCTTGTTACTTCTTTTCCTCGGGCAATCACACAGACAACCAGTCGCTTTCTATCATTTCGGAAAAAAGATTTGGTAACTGGCCTTGAAGTTATATTACAATCCTCTTCCCATATTTTTCAAGTAACTCGACTCACATTTTCACCACGAAAATGTAAGTTAAGTTTATTGTTTTAATTTTTGCACGCACACATATAGTGAAAGTTTAACCGAATAAAGCATTCTTGTAAACGAGTTCTCAGAAACCTCGTTCTTTTGAACGAGATCCAAGAACGCTTACCAATGGAACACTGGCAGAACGGGAACAGAACAGAACGGATAGAGAACGGATATGGAACGGATATGGAACAGGTATGGAACAGATACAGAACGGGAACAGGAACGCGTTCAGTCAAGCGTTCCCTGTTAGGTTTCTTCTGATCAGTACTGTAAAACGTTTGGCTGATCTCCAGTGTAATAGCCACAGCTGACGTCACATTTTGCTTATTCGACCTGGTCACATAAAATCTTCTCCAGGTTCCTTTTTTCTATAGTTCTCTGGTTCCTGTGGTTCTCGTGGTTCTCTGGTTTTTGTGGTTCTTGTGGTTCTCGTGGTTCTCGTGGTTCTCGTGGTTCTCATGGCTCTCTGGTTCTTGTGGTTTTCGTGGTTATCATGGTTTTCAGGTTCTTATGGTTGGTTACCCTGTTGCAGTAGTTGCCAGATCTCCAGCGATTGGCACAGCATGTGACCTTTCACGCTCAATTTCAAGATGGTGGCCAAGGAAGAAATTCGTTCTGTTCAGGATCTTGAAAAAGGCTTTCCAGTGTTTCGTTCCCATTCCAAGAGGTCGTTCCACAAAGTGTTATCAAGTGGTTCAATATTTTTGCGAGAAGTCATGGCACCACCGGGGGAGCTGTTGTTAGTCAGTGCACTTGCATCGACAAAAGCTTTGATCGGCAAAACAACACTTGAAGTCTTTCCGTCCTACGAGGAAAAAGGAAACTTGTTCTTCATTGCTGTGGCACAATCAGGGTCCGGAAAATCACCTGTATGCCATCATGGGTGTATTGATCCCATTGTGAAACACTTGGAAACTAAATTTGGGAAGAGCATCGCCCTGGACGAAACCTCAGCGAAGAGTTTATTCAACCACTTTGTGACTCAGGTCGAATTTTGGGTATTCACGAGGCACATTCCTTTTTGACAAAAATCTCTGGTGCAATTAAGTCAAACCAAGTGAATCTCAGTATAGAGAGGCTTTGCAGATGCTTCGATGGCCACCGCTGGTACATCCTAAAAGGGAAGCAAGGGCAAATGCAGTGGTGTTTCCTCTGCAAAGGCCTCACTTACCACCAGAACCAGAAGAACAACAAGAACCAGAGAACCAGGTTACCACAAGAACCACAAGAACCACGAGAACCAGAAGCACCACAAGAACCACGAGAGCGACAAGAACCTGAGAACCAGAAGAACCACGAGTACCACAAGAACCAGAGAACCACAAGAACCACGAGAACCAGAAGAACCAAGAGAACCACGAGAACCACGAGAACCAGAAGAACCGCAAGAACCAGAGAACCAAAGAACCAGAGAACCAGGAGAACCACAAAAACCACAAGCACCAGAAGCACCAGAAGCACCATGAGAACCACAAGAACCAGAGAACCAGAAGAACCACTAGAACCAGAGAGCCACGAGAACCACAAGAACCACAAGAACCACAAGAACCAGAGAACCAGAGAACCAGAGAACCAGAGAACCAGAGAACCAGAGAACCACGAGAACCACAAGAACCAGAAGAACCAGAAGAACCACAAAAATCAGAGAACCACAAGATCCAAGAGAACCACAAGAACCAGAGAACCACGAGAACCATGAGAACCACGAGAACCACAAGAACCCGAGAACCACAAAAACCAAAGGAACCATGAGAACCAGAAGAACCACGACAACCACAAGAACTAAAAGAACCAAAGGAACCACGAGAACCAGAGAATCACAAGAACCACGAGAACTACAAGAACCAAAGGAACCACAAGAACCAGAGAACCAGAGGAACCACAAGAACCACAAAAACCGGAGAACCACAAGAACCACAAGAACCATGAGAACCACGAGAACCACGAGAACCACGAGAACCACGAGAACCACGAGAACCACGAGAACCACGAGAACCACGAGAACCACGAGAACCACGAGAACCACGAGAACCACGAGAACCACGAGAACCACGAGAACCACGAGAACCACGAGAACCATGAGAACCATGAGAACCACGAGAACCATGAGAACCATGAGAACCACGAGAACCAGAGAACCACAGGAACCAAAGGAACCACAAGAACCATAAGAACCACAAGAACCCGAGAACCAGAAGAACCACGAGAACCACAAGAACCACAAGAACCATAAGAACCAGAGAACCAGGAGAACCACAAAAACCAGAGAACCACAAGAACCACAAGAACCACAAGAACCACAAGAACCACAAGAACCACAGAACCACAAGAACCAGAGAACCAGAAGCACCATGAGAACCACAGGAACCAGAAGAACCACAAAAACCATAGAACCACAAGAACCGGAAGAACCAGGAGAACCACAAGAACCAGAGAACCACGAGAACCACGAGAACCACGAGAACCACGAGAACCACGAGAACCACAAGAACCACAAGAACCAGAGAACCACGAGAACCACAAGAACCACGAGAACCACAAGAACCACAAGAACCAGAGAACCACGAGAACCATGAGAACCACGAGAACCACGAGAACCACAAGAACCCGAGAACCACAAGAACCAAAGGAACCACGAGAACCAGAAGAACCACGAGAACCACAAGAACTAAAAGAACCAAAGGAACCACGAGAACCAGAGAATCACAAGAACTACGAGAACTACAAGAACCAGAGGAACCACAAAAACCAGAGAACCACAGGAACCAGAAGAACCACGAGAACCACGAGAACCACGAGAACCACGAGAACCACGAGAACCAGAGAACCAAAGGAACCACAAGAACCAGAGAACCAGAGGAACCACAAGAACCACAAAAACCAGAGAACCACAAGAACCAAGAGAACCACAAGAACCAGAAGAACCACTTGAACCACGAGAACCACGAGAACCATGAGAACCACAAGAACCACGAGAACCACGAGAACCACGAGAACCAGAGAACCACAAGAGCCAAAGGAACCACAAGAACCAGAAGAACCACGAGAACCAGAGAACCACGAGAACCACAAGAACCTTGAGAACTACGAGAACCACAAGAACCACAAGAACCAGAGAACCACGAGAACCAGAGAACCACAAGAACCACGAGAACTGCAAGAAACAAAGTAACCACAAGAACTAGAGAACTACAAGAACCAGGAGAACCACAAGGACCAGAGAACCACAAGAACCAAAGGAACCACATGAACCAGAGAACCAGGAGAACCAGAGAGAGAACCACAAGAACCAGAGAACTATAGAAAAAAATTAGGAACCCGGAGAAGATTTTATGTGACAAAGTGGAATAAGCGAAATGTGACGTCAGCTGTGGCTATTACACTGGAGATCAGCCAAACGTTTTATGCTTCACTTCATTTAACATGACTATGGAGACAACCATCAGCTTCAGACCAGAGACATATCACCTGAGAACAACGGTAACTTTATAACTAGGTTTTACTTGTGTTGTTTCTAACTGTTTTCGTTCTTCAATTGTGCCGGACTTTTCTTGCATCCAAAGTAATGTATAAAGTCGTGTTTTTGTGGAAGTTATATATAAAATAAGTTGGCGACCAAAATTTTTCTCTTAATCGCCAGCTGGCTCCCGAAAGAAAAAGTTAATTTCGAGCCCTGTCTGTTGTTAGTAACAATGGACCATGCGATTTTTGGGGGGGGGGGGGATTGTAAACCTTAATAGTCACTACTTGTAGCATGCGCATAATGTATGGAATTTAAGTGTTGGATTCAAATCTTTCTTGGTTCTTTGTTCTTTGATGTGTAGGGGACAGTTCTCACCAACTACAAGGGGCAAGCTCAGATTATAAAGACTTGTTATTTAGCTTCATTTAGTTTCTGTTCTTTGAAGGACCTACCTACAATTTGGCGGTTGCTGTTAGTGATAGTGAATTTTCATTTCTATGTATAGTGCGAAACTGGATCCTGGACATACCCCACAATTTATTGAACTTGCAGCTGATGTTTTAAATCAGGTATGATCTGTTTTGGTAGTCACATACGCCATTTTCAATCATACTTTTTGTCCTGAAAGTAAAAGTACAGGTAGATCAGACTTGTCTTGTAAATGTGATGAAAGTAAGGAACATGTTCACGAAATATTTCAAACTTTGTCCCTTCGGAGTCAATACTTAGAGAGCTTAAAAAGTAGTTTGCAATACTACAGTGAGCCTAAAGAAATGATAAGCACATGATACAGGTGTGTCTCTGCAAAGTGGCATGCAGATAACAGTGGCAAGTCCAGAAACTGATCAAAACCATGCCTTTGCCCTCAAAAACTTGCCATAGTATAGCCGAATCGCTCCACTCTTCTACATGTAGCTTCTACTGTAAATTCCTCCTCACAACAGAGCATTAAGTACCCTTCAGAACCACTTGTGAAATATTATGAAAGGTAGAAAGACCAAAAATTAAAAGAGAATGCCAGCAGTTGCAAGTACAATTGTCACAAACTGAAAGAGTTCGTACGGGCTCACTGGGAGCCTGCTTGCCGGCTAATCTAATAGCTCTTCCAACAAGAACAATAAAATGAGGCAAATACATGTAGCTGATTTTCGTTTTAATTTTGTTTGGATGTCATAGTTTTTGGGGTAATTACACAACACAGTAATGTGCATTCAGGGCAATTGAACGTGAATTACCTACCACATTAAAGTGATAATTTATCTAAAAGATATTAAACGAATACTGTAAGAAGCATACATATAAAGTAGTTGACTGATGACCTAAAAAGGCCAAGAAATAGGACGTCTGTTAGAAAGATGCTTCAGATCAAGTGTGGATATCGTTTTTAAGTCTACCTAAGTACATAGTAGTTTATATATTCTAGGTGTTCTGGGTACAAACAACGTACCACTCTGTGAACTCTACACAAGACGCTACAGCTGAACCAGGTTGGTGTAGTTTTACTGTTAACAACTGCGTTGCTAAATCGAGGTTGGGTGTCTGAGACATTCAGGCGCTATATATCCACTATTTGCAGCCAGCTCCTAGATGAGGACCACTTCCATGCCTGGTTATAGTCCCGGCAAACTGAGTGTGAGCCTCCACATGGAAGAGGAGACAGGCACCTGCCACACTGAATTGACAGTGGAAAGAAGGAGGAAAGGGAGGGGGGAATGCTTAAAGATGTGCTCCTGTGCAAAGCATTGCTTTAAATGCTGTGGCTGTGAAAGCTGCCAACACGAATCTTAGTCCACTGATCACTATGGGAACACAGATGCTCTTTGTTGGTAACTCCATTAAATTGCATTTAATTGCAATAAGTACAATCTGTTAACTAGTAAGCAACACTGTAGATTAACATGGAGTGTGGAACCATTTAAAGGAAAGCTATTGAGCAGATAGATAAATGCATAATAATGTATAAGCGAATTAATGGGTATTTACCGAATTATCTAAATGAACACTTAATTTTGAATAATAAGCAGCATTCCCGCAATACTAGATATTCTAGCATTAATGCCGTTTGTCCTAAATATAGAAGAGAATCAGAGGGAGGACGCTCTTTCGCTGTTTCCGCAACTAGACTGTGGAATAGTATTCCAATTGAAACTAGGAAACTAGAGTCTGTAGCATGTTTTAAAAAGACCATGTTTGCCAAGATTTTTAAGGAACAACAATGTTTGCATCATTTTATCATTTAATAATATTTCTTAAAATTGAATCTTGTCTTTTTTAATGTTTATATATTTTAGATTACAATATTTTTAGATTGTATATAGTTGTGTATTTTATGAGGGCCACAAGTTTATTAGCCTTTGGCTATTAAGTGCTACCCTCTTTAAATAAAGGTTTTAGTTACTTACTTACTTACTAGTACTTTCCTGTCAGTGGTACTGTTTATTATGCTGTAGATGGTGGTTTGGACTTTATTTTAATTGTATTAAGTCCTGCGATGGACTAGCATCCCATACCAGAGTGTAGAAGTACTGCTACACACTCCAGGTTAGTTAAAACAGGTAAGGGGTGGTCTGATGGGACACTTGGCTCCCTGGTGTGTGAGCACCCCCAATGAAAGTTGTTGAACAGTGTAGAGTTAACTTGAGAGGATATACTGGAACAAGAACTTCATGATTAACATCACATATTTGTTTGGTTAAGGAGCCAAACGTCAGAAAATTGAACTTGGTTGGCATGTGGCAAGAGAGACACTGGAGAGTAATTCTGAAAAACTTGGTTTTACTCTCATGGTAAGTTTGTGAAAAACACGATGTTATCATGAATATGATGATAATTATTACATAATTGTAACTATAGAAAATGGAGGTGGATAATGCAAATGAAAGTGAAAAGTTTTCTCTGTCTTAAAGTCTCTTAATCAGTTTTAAGGAAAGCCCAGAGGTTAAACTTTTTCAAGCCGGTAAAGTAATGTTGATTTAAACTTGCATATAAATTAACGTGTTGTTTGACACACCAACCTGTACTATAGAACTCTCTGATGAGCAAAGCAACATTAGAGGTATTAACTTTTTGCTCCGTAGGTTACAGGTCCTAGCTGCATTATTCGTGAAACATCCATCAAGTCTTCCAGCAACTGAATTTCATCCTTTCTTTTCAATCTTACATCAGCTACAAACCAAACACAAAAGGTATCACTGAGTTGCTTTGTGGAGATTTAAGAGTTTCTTTCAATATCTTTTGGATTGAAGGGGGTGCTTATACTAAGCAAGACACTAACACTACAATTCACACCGTGCGCTTTAATGTAACATTGACCAATATCTATTTAAGAAACAGAAAACATGTCCTGTGTTTCTATCGAGTTATAGAAACACAAGTGGAAGTTTGGGAGAAAGAGAAATGCTGAGGGAACATGAGCCATAGGCGAGTGTTTGCACAGCTTTTTTGAGTTCTCCCAAACTTTCATGAGTGTTTTTATAACTTGATAGAAACATGGAGAACATGTTTTCTATGTCTTTTAGAAAACACTGCAATGAAGAGAGGGAAATTATATTTCCCAGAAGGTTACTTACCTGGTGGGGAGATGTGGTTCTCTGAACCCCTCGTAGACTGATATGAGCAGTACTGGTGCATATGTCGTGCGGGTGCGGCCTGGATACCTTGATATAAAAGAAAAGATATGCATGCGCTGTACCTCTGAGTCATGGTAGGTAGAGGCCATGTCGATTGGCAGTACATGTACAAGGGTGGGGAGGAAAAGATGTCCTTGAAAGGCCTGGGGACCAGTATTGCTCATATCAGTCTACGAGGGGCTTGGAGAACCACATCTCTCCGTCAGGTAAGTAATCCTCTGGGGAAATATAATTTCTCCTTCACCCCTCTCCAACTGATAGACGCAATACTGGTGCAGTATACCAAAGCAATACTGCCAAGCGAATAACACAAGGCCAAGTAACAACAATAACAATTTAGTAACACTGCATAAAGCTAGATGAGATCTTGAGGTCCTACAGCAATACAATACCTCCTGCAAAAACGATAAGGCAAAATAAACACAACCATAATGAATAATAACTTCTCAAATGAGGCTCAATGTCCTACATAGTACAGAGCCTCCTTTAAACTGTATAATGAAGAGGTATTCTGCAATATAATAATCTAATCATTAAACACTGCCCTTGCAAAGGCACCAGCAAATGACTCTGTGTGATAGAACTGTTCAAAGGTCTTCACAGAAGCCCAGTCCGCTGCTTCCAAGATAAGATCAGCAGACAGTCCTACTGCGGCAGCGACTGAGGTAGACGCTCCCCTAGCCGAGTGGCCAGTGTAATTCAAATCAATTCCAGCCATACACAAGGTTCTTGACAACCAATGAGAGACTGACTGACTTGAAATTGCTTTGTGTGGAGAAGTATATGGCACTAATAGTTGGGTGGATTTCCATTATCCTTTTGTCCTCTCCACACAAGCAGTAAGACTACAAACAACACAAATCTTGGGATTCTCTGGGAATGCCAAGAAAAGAAACTTCCGAGCTGGGTGACCAGGTCTGGAGTTCTTCACATGAGTAGGAAGTGAAAATTCCCATGATCCCTCTTTCTTGAGAGAATATGTCAAGTTCAAGGCAGACAGTTCATGAGCTCTTGCTGCTGAAGTCTGTGCTAACAGTTTTGCAACAAAGCTGCTTTAGTGTCAAGTCTTATAAAGGTTCAAGGGACTCGAGGAATTTAATGTTCCACCTAGAGTGGTATCTAGGTTAAGGAGTTTCATCTTAAACAACCCTTTCATAAAACGAGCCACAATGGGAAGACTTCCTAACTGAGGAGAGCTAACTGGGTCATTAGCCTGTGAAATAGCTGACCTATAGAGAGCTATAGGCCTGTATTCTAAGGTGCTTTGTGTACCTAGGGATGCGAGGAACGCAAGAACAACTACTACAGGAGCTGAAATGGGACAGGAACCCTGTTGGGAACACCAGCCTACCCAAGCCCTCCAGGGCCCTGAGTACCTCTTCTGTGTGGTCGTTCCCTATGAGGCCAGCAAGATGTCAACAACTTCCTTTGAAAGGCCTGTTGCTTGGTAACGGTTCCTGATAGTGGTCAAACTGTCAGATGCAGGGACTACCACAGGGGATGGTATGCTGTTGGCTGAAATGGGAGAAACAACAGAGATTGGCCCTGGGATGGCAGCAGTGGGCAATCCACCAGCATCTGAACGTGGTCTGGAAACCATGGCTGCCCGGTCCAGTTCGGGGCTATTAGGAGCACTGCAGTTGCTCTATCTTCTTTGATCTTCCTCATTACCCGAGGCAGAAGGACTACAGGAGGATGGATTAGACAAGTCCATTTGCTCCAGTCCAGGAGGAATGCATCCACAGCCAGAGCTCCCAGATCTGGGTACCTCAGGACATACTTGGGTACTTGGTGGTTTAAACGGGATGCAAAGAGGTCCACTTCTGGTGTGTAGAATCTCTGACAAATGGATTGGAAGATCTTCCTGTCCAATGTCCATACAGTTCTGATCTCAATCTGCCTGGGAGCTGTGTCTGCTACCACATTTTGAATGCCCGGAATATGCTGAGCTGTCAGTGATACTCCTGCTGTCAAGGCTACTGCCCGCAACTCTAGGGCTTGTGCAGTCAGAGTAGGGAAGGCCCCCTCTCTTGTCCAGCCACCGCTGTGGTGTTGTCTATTCTCAAGTGAATATGTTGCAGTGGAGGATGTCAAGGCTCTTGAGACTGCAAAGGGCTTTCAGAGCCAGTGTTGCTGCTCATAGCTCCAAGATATTGATGTGGCACCTCACCTCTTCCACACTCCAATGGCCCCTGGTTGAAATCTCCTGGTAGGCTGTGCCCCAGCCCTGTTTTGAGGTATCGCTCCAAACTGTGAGATCAGTAGGTAGGAGCTGAATTGGCATGATATGCATCCTTCAGATCTAAGTTCATCATGAAGTCTCCCTGCTGTATTAGAGATTTCACTACTTGCAGGCCCTCCATCTTGAAGGACTCCTTCCTTAAGGACCGATTTAGAACATGAAGGTTGATGATGGGTTGATAATCGCCATTTTCTTTTTGTACTAGGAACAGGGTTGAAGTGAACTGGTCATCCTTGAGCTTGACTTCCCGGACTGCTCCCTTAGCTAATAAGTCCTTGATAGCCATTTCCATAAGGGGAGCAACGGAGTTGCATTTTGCTCTGGTTACTCTCATACGCCATTGCCTCGGGCACCTGCAAAAGGGGATCTTGTACCCCTGAATTGTTTGTAAAGTCCAAGTGTCCTGTTCTGAACAAAAAATTGTAAACACATTGCTGTTCCGTTGGTGGGGGGTGTGAGCATTTGGAGACATGGGAATGGATAGCCAGCTTGAACTGGTCTTGGGGTCAGATTGCTGGGGGGGTGGATCCTGCTGTTCTGGCCCTTTTGGTAAGCTGCAGGTTAAAAACTGGGGCCATATCCCCATTTCCATTTTCCTCCAACTTGACGGTTGTCAGTGGTGTGGTAGTTTCCACCAAAGGGCTGCTCCCTCCTGTGTGGTCCTTTGGAGAAATGTTTGGAGGCTGGTGTGCTGATAAGCTTGCTGTTAGTTGTGCTATGGTCATGTTCACTCCTGATCTTTGCATGGAACTTATCTGGGAAAAGGTGCTTATCTGCTGAGAAACCTTCTTGCAGGGTAAGTTTACCAACTTCAGTGAGGATTTCAGAAAAGTGTTTTTGCCTCCAGGCATTGAGCCTAAAGTTTGCGTTTCCAAGGAGGACTAGAGCATCTTCCATTATGTCCTTAACGGCATCCGGGTCAGGACCTTCATCCTAATCCTCTCCTCCTGAACTATCAAGGGCTGTCAAGGCTGCTAGCAAGGGGCTAGCTACGACCAAGAATGCAGATTGGTGTTCAGCCAAGCCATCATGTAACCATGGCTCTTTTAATTCCTCTTCCATCCCAGCCTCCATCGTTGAAGCTACCAGTAAGGACTCTGTGTCCTTAATTTTTGTATAGGAAGTGGTCAGTTCTTTCCACTTGTCTTTGGACAAAGACCTGGAAAAGGCCTTATTTATGAAACTCAACAAGTCTTGAGAGATGACGGTTTCTTGTTCTGTATTATAAAAGCCATCCCCTCAGGAGGTGGTTGGCATTGGCGTTACATCGGTGGATTTTGTCACTGTTTTAACATTATCCTTCGGTTCATGCTGTCCCGGTAAGGAGAGCAAGGCAAGGACACCTTGCAAGGCCACTTGTAATAATTTTGCCACAGACTCTGCCACTAACTTTCCTGTATCTCCGCTGCCTACCATATGGATTGGGTCAGACTATGACAAAGTGTTGGTATAAAGACACAGAAGGCGGCCATTGACTTGTACCATCATTTGTGCTGTTCCTTGGCTATAAGTGCTAAAACAACAAAACTAATGCAATAGAAACTACTTACATTTTCAGAGGTTTCGCCATATTTGCCATTTAAACCACAGTGAATGAAGGAAAAATACTCCCAATGAGCAGAGATAACAGAGAAACGTGGTGGGCCGAAATGCACCACGAAATGAAAAGGTACAGTGCATGTGCATCCTTTCTTTTATTATTGTGGTATCCAGGATGTGCCTGCGCAAAATATGCCACCAGTTTTCGCGAATCAGCTCAGAGAGGGGTGGAATGACAAAGAGAATTTAAACCAAACAACTTGTACATACTTGATCCATGCCAAATGTAAATCTTCTTTGTATCAGGGGGGGGTGGGTACGGTTCATGGGGATATGAGTACACCAAATACACAACAAACAATTACAACACAAGTCAAAAACATATAGGAAGTAGCTACAAACAGCTCGTATTTGCTGTTTGTTAGCATTAATTATCCAGTTAATTATATGTAATTCACAATAAAATTAATTAATGCATTAATTAATTCATTAAATTACAATAACTTACATTTTGCACGCTTACTATTAGGGTTCTAGAGTGGAAAATTGTTCTGTCCATTTTCTTATAGAAAGTAACTAAATCTTGTCTTTAGTTGCAATAATTTTCGTTTGATATTTAATTTTAAATTTTAAATTTGAAACCTTCGAGATTTGGAC
>JAHPZR010041361.1:0-10139 GCA_019787425.1 Platygyra sinensis | reverse complement strand
TGAAGCTTCGCTTCTCGGCCAAACGTTCATTTTCGGACAATCTCTCAGCCGCGGACATTATCAGCCGACATACCAGCCGCCTGAAGGGGTTTATTTACTAAATATCACTTTAGAAATATAAGTACCTGCATTGGAGTTATGGCAAATCAAAATATCAATTTCACCATACCACGCCTTCACATTTCCTATCAAAGGAAGGAGAAGAGTAACAACATACAGTATGTATATGATGTATATGTATATATATACAACAACAACAATAATAAATTAACAAAATTAAAAATTAAGAATAATATCATGATAGTACATGTAGATTGAATTAAACTGTTTATCGCCCACTTCAATCTGTTGATCCAGTATTCCTCTCACAAATGATGCGTGTGCGAGCTATGATAGCCCCGAAAAAAGAGCCGGCTTTCCAGCAATTGGTAGGAGGTCTCGACAGCCAATTAAAGTATGAGATTTGCCCGGGGGGGTACTCCCTTATTTGGGCTATACGGGGACGTGCCGCTGGATAGGGTATGGTTTTTTGGCCTCCCTGTCCTAAACAGGGTATACAATTCGACTTGCTTCTGTCCTAGACAGGTTAGAACCTGTCCAAAACAGGGTATATTTTTTCGAGCCGAGAGACTTTAACCCAGACTGCGAGCAGTCTCTTTCTTTTCTTAGCCTGCGGCGCGGAGCCTGCGAGAAGTTGAAAGAACATGCGATCGAGCGGCAGAAAAGCGACGCATTTTTTTTCCTGATTTGTGCAATATCAACTGAGTAAACCGACAAATGATAGGTATAGTTTCTATGTCTTGGATAACGTGATGAAAGAAAGATGTTACTGTGTCGCGCAGACGTGAGGGATCCTGCTGGTATATATATTGTTTAGGGATATTTTTCTCTGTAAAAGCTCTATTGGTGCTTTAATCAAAATAAAATTAACCTCAAAAATAAGTTCCTCTTATTCATTATACAAAAATTGAAGAAATCATTCCTCTTTGATTTGCTATTAAAAAAAATCGCCCTTCTAAAGATGCAATGACGACATTTTGCCACGCTATTTTAGAGCTTAATGGTTGACGGCTTTTTGTTTAGTTCAAGTGTAGATATAGAGACGCAACAACGTGGTTTTAGACGCTTCGAGCATGCTTTCTTCAGTTTGAATGACTTATTAAACAGTGCAAATTCCTGTAAAGCCAGCGAGTGTGCATTTTGTCGCTTGTCCTAAGCAGGGTCCTTAAAATGGAGGTTGTAGTCCTACACAGGGTAGGGTTTTTAGCGTATTTTTGTCCTAAACAGGGTCAGGATTTCAAACCCTCGGCGGCACCCCTGTACCCAAACATTGGTCAAGCACCCCCCTCGGGGAGATTTGACAGCAGCATTGACATCCTTTTCACCATAAGTGGCGTGATGTCGCGCTCATTACCCCGAAAAAAATGGTTGTGGAAGAAACTCAATCTTCCTTTGGTAGAAAGCTGTCGGATATGTGGCTGTTTTAAAATAAGGTATAATAGTGTTTCAGTCCACCAAATCTCAACAGAAGCCTTATTTCAACATTAGCAACTTTTTGTGGTGAGCAGTTTCTTTTAATTTGTTTTTGTGAATCGTTAAATTTCGCTAACATTGAATGGAAAGCCTTAATTTTAATCTTCTCAACTTTACTTAACTATTGCAAGAGCTTTTGAGATTGTACAAACCATGCTCAACTTAATTCACTTACCAAGGGCAAGGCCCTTCCATCCCATTCTTGAAGGCAAAAACAATGGTCTTTCATTTGGTTGGGCTCCTTTATCAATTGCATCCTCATGACTTGCATTCAATATGCAAAAGCCATCGATCAAAGGCAACAATATGCCTCTTGCAATAGCTGCATTAGTTTGAGCTTCATTACATGTTGACTGACGCCCAAAGCTGCACATTAGTTTCGTGAACTCCTGACTCAATCCACTTTCTCTTGTCGGGTCGGTAAGTTTTGCCAACCCCTCCTCCAGGACTCCAACAGCTTTACCTACAAGACTTTCCTGTTGAATACCATTGGAAACAGACTCAAGGACCTCTAGAAGGGGTGGTGGGGACAGTAGCAATGCAAATGGAACAGGTGGGCCCTGCACAAGACCAATATTGAAAGCACAAAATAAATCTCTGTCCATTCATATATAAATCACATGACCTATATGTAGCAACAGTAATGTAATAATAAATATGTGCAGAAATAAGATAACATTAGACAGGACCCATAGAGACTCTGCCCAGGATAGCATTTTGCATGAAACTAGTTGAGTGCAGGACTGTAATTCAAGTACAATTTGTAGGATTTATCTGCAATAATTTATGATGGGAGGTGTACTAAACTCTGGATTGAGTGGTCCAGGTTCGAGCCCTGGCCGGGGTCATTGTGTTGTGCTCTTGGGCAAGACACTTTACCAGGCTCACAGTGCCTCTCTCCACCCAGGTGTGTAAACGGTTATTGCCGAATTTCATGCTAGGAAAAATACTGCGATGGACTAGCTACGTTTTGGAGAAGTTTCTCAAATTTAACAAAATCCATTCAATTAATATGCGAAGCTGTACAAGAAATTTAATTTTACCTAGAGTAAAACGGTCATGCGGAGAGCATTCTTTTTAGTTTAGTGCAGCACGACTATGGAACAGTCTACCTGTGGAACTGAAGGACTGCTCTTCTCTCAGCTCATTTAAAGTTGGAATCAAACAATTTGAAATTTGTAATTTGTAGTTATTAGGTTATCAATTTAAAGTGTATATATATATTTATATTTATTTCTTTACTTCAGCTTATTAATTTTTTTCCTGAGGGCCACATTTATATTATCATCAGATATCAAGTGGTACCCTCAATATAAAGAAAGTTTATTATTATTATTATTATTATTATTATTATTATTATTATTATTATTGTTGTTGTTGTTATTATTACGATTACGATTACGATTACTATTACTATTACTATTACTATTATATTACTATTATAATCGTATCTATAACAAAATTCTCAACCGTGATTGGTTCTCCTCGCGCCTATTTGTCACGTAATCGGCGCGCGATCACGTGGGTGTCCAATTACAGCTGTCCGATTTGAACTTTTTGTAATCGGACACCTGTAATTGGATACCCACGTGATTTTCATGCCAATTACGCGCGCTTCAATGGTTTCCTTTGCAATGTTTTCTACAGTTTTCAAAACTTATTAAAAGCGCTACAGACGTTTTCGCTCAAAAGTTCTCAGAAGACATCTTTTCCCCCGAAATTTGTTATAGATACGATTAATTAGTAATTGGACCTCGTGTCGTACAATTCAGGGAGTAATCGAGCTCGTAATTTCAAATCGGCCTCGCGCTTCGCGCTCGTCCCATTTTGAAATTAGTCGCTCGATTACTCCCGGAATTGTACTCCACTCGGTCCAATTACTATTACCTATTACTATTACTATTACTATTATTATTATTATTATTATTATTATTATTATTATTATTATTATTTTTATTATTATTATTATTAACTTTGCACAAAGCTACGATTAAGACTCTGACAAGACGAGCACAACACACACGTACACCGTGTCCATAGAGTGGTAAAGTGTGATGTCACAAATTTCATTTATCTGTACATGTATCAAGTTTCAGACTTCCATGATTAGTTAAAGATTTCAATTGTTATCACAAATAGAACAGAAGATGTAACAGTTCCCATACACCCTCCCATAATATATAGATTTAGGCCAGCCTAAAAGCGTAGCTCCTTGGCCGGGTTGTTTAGTGCCCGATTCAGCTAACCAAGGAAGAGGTAGAATTTTGCTTTGAGTTTTGTGGTGAGGTTTTCTGTTTAACAAATTGACGTCAGTTTTTTATGCGTCTGTCCTGTTATTGATCATGAATTTTGTCATAACATTGCCAAAGTAGCTGTGGATCCACGAGGCGATAGCCGAGTGGATCCGCAGACTACTTTGACAATGTTATGACGAAATTCATTGTCAATAACAGGACAGACGCATTAAAAACTGACATCACTTTGTTTTTTTACGATAACAAAGTGTCGAATTGCCCGCTCTCGCTCGCTGACGCGTCGCATGAATTTCAAATTCATGTGTCTGTTGACAATAAAATTTAACCAATGAGCGCGCATGGATTTCTGCAGTTATCGTAACATTATTGTTTGACCTTCTGTTTTGAGTTTTATTATCACCATATACACAAACCAAAGCAGCAAAAAACATTTGTATAGAAGAGAAAGTTATAATTCAAATAAATTTTAATCCTGGGCTAGCATTAATCGGCTTCTGAACAAGCCTGCCCTGTTTTCAACAAGTTAACCTGACATAAGCCCACGATCCAATCGAAAAACCAGCACTTGGTCAGCGGTCAACTGCAAAAAAACATGCGACCTCGATGAGTTGTAGACTTCAGCCCGCGATATAATCATGTGATACTGGTCAGCAGATACCTTGTTTTGACAGGTGTCAATTGATCATAAGAGGGATGTTCAATATCAAAGAAGTACACGGTAAATCCAGAGTGCATGTCTCTGTCAACCCATTATTTGGAGTATGGTCGCCATGTTGGGCCACTCCGCCGTCGTGTGTACGCGCCCACGAGCAATACCGCTAGCTATGAAAACCATAAGAAAATTCATTCATGGGTTTCCTTTTCTTTCCTATATGGGCATGGGGCTCCGCTTCGGGAGCTCCACTACAAACCTCTCGAATTTTGCGCCTGTTCCAGACAAAAGATTAAGGAAATTTGTATGGAGAAACTATAACCTGAAGCGCCCACATCTCGACCCCAAATTGCAATGGAGAGCTATTTTTTTGCAAGGGGACGTTTTTTGGCATGTTTCCTCCGAATAGCTGATCAAATTTAATAATTTCCCAAACTTAAATTTTTGTGACGCACGTCATCTATAGCCACCATATTGCTCGCGATGTTGAAGAAAACAGTTCACAGTTCCAGTCTAAAGACAAAAATGATCCAAAAACAGACTTACCTCATCTACCTGAAAAAGTTTCTTCAATTCTGAGAGCGAGACTCCTGGAGGAGGGCAACCGTAACGAATATAACAAGAAGAAAACTCCAAGTTTTTAACTCGAAGAAAATCTTCCTCATTGACACTCGTTGCACTGCACTTTTGGTGGATGATTATTCGTGGAAACATTCGCCGACGACAAAGTAAATGTCGGCCAACAGAACTCCACATTTTTATACCGCTGCGATGATATATCATATTCGGCTCCTGATGTCGTTGGAAGAAAGACCCTGCTTGCGGCTGGTCACGTGACCACCCAGAATCTGGGTGGTAAAAAAATCTGTTGGTCGGGAGGGGTTGCAGAGTGTTTTGTTTGGTTGATGTGACAAACTTTGTGGGTTACACCTCCAGCAGTCGCTGAAAACTACTCGCTCTATCGGGGTTCGAAGTCGAATTTGCCGATGAAGAATGCTACACGATTTCTGCCGTCTTCAAAATATAGAAGACTTTTGTTCGCAAAGAAATTCGGCAGCTGAATGGAGCAGAAACTTTTTGACGGCTTATAGCAAATGTAAAAGGTCACGTACCGGATCGAAGTGAAACCAGTGGATCAGTCTCTTGAATCTTTGAATTCGGAGGTAATTTATTTTCTTCTTTGTGCGGTTTTTTGAATGCTAAAAGTAGTTCTGTCATACGGTCGATTAGCCGAGTATTCTGACTTGCATTTGATTTACAGCAATGCGAAATGATTTACAGTTTTGTTTTGTTGACATAAGCCGCACACTTGTGTTTCATCTCCATCAGGTTTACGCACGTTTATATTTAGACAGATGTTAATTCAAGGTTCCTTGGCGTAGTCAAGAAATATATTTTGCAAAATGGTTAATAAAACATCGTTTCATTTAGCTAACAATGTGCCGTGAGGTTAATTCAGGTACTCAACATAAAACAGCGAAACAGTTTCACTTCTAATAATAATAATAGACCTGCTGAAATTGAAATAAGAGTGATACTTCGCCTGACCTGTGTGGAGCTTACAATGGGACTGGAAAATTTCAAAGGTGCCTGTAGTTTAATTCGATGACCTTCTTTCGCTTCAGTTGAGATCGACAAAAATTATTGGTTGACTCTACCCCGCTGGAAAAGTTTGTGTCATAGGCTGTCACGTGACCAGCCGCAACCAGGGTCTTTCTTCCAACGACCAAGGGAGGCAGAGAAGAGAGACCCTGGGAACGAGGTTGCTGTTAGTGTGGTGGTGTGATTACTGTTGGAACTTGAGAATATATGCAAACAATAGTCTCCATTTGGTGCCAAAATATGCCAAGAAAAGCTAAATTTCTGACCATTCCTCAAACACGCCACTCAACTCGTTCAACTTTATTGAAATGTGTTGTTCCCTCATGTATGTTTATGTGAAATATCCTGTGATTTTCCGTGACGCTTAACTTAAACAACCTATTTACCTTTAATGGCGTATCCGCTGCCCCAATACCCCCATACTCCGTCCGCCCGGGCACGTTCCCGACGAGGAGCAGCCGCCATTTTGATGGTGATTTCTCTACTTGCACAAATCCCATAATACACCTCTTTTACCACCCAAAAATTTGCATAGGCATTGTTTTAGATTATTCTTGGGACATCTTCATGTCCCAGGAGAAATTGCAAACAATGAGTATGCAAAATTTTTGGGGGGTTAAAGAGGTGCATTATGGTATTGTGCAAGTAGTGAATGGGTAGTATCGAAAACGAAGACCCGAAGACCTAAGACCTACGAAAACGAAGACCTACGAAAACGAAGACCCTTTTATTTTTTGTAGGAAACGAAATAATTTTGTAGGAAACGAAGTAATTCCAATATTACTCTTCTCGGCCAGAACTGATGAATAACAGCGGTTCATCTAGAAATAGACCAAGCCTACTTATAATGAAATTATTTTGATGCTTTCTTTTATGTCGATGTAACCTGCGATCATACCCTCCTGATATCCTCTATCGTGACTTGAAACCAGGAAATGCTGCAGCGCCTTTCAAATTTGACGCATAACAGAAGCTAACAGACATCGACATGAAAGAAAGCTTTACAAATGTCGAAATAATTCCATTATTAACAATTATTGAATAAGGCCGAGTAGGATATGAAGAATTCTACAGATCAAAGTGGCTGTTATTCACCGAAGCCGATGACCGAGGTGGATGACATCCTCCGAGATCTGTAGAATTCTTCATATCTTACCAAAGCTAAATTTAATAATTGCTTTATTAATTATTTATTAAAAATATTTTCAGTTTCTTTATTTCGAATGAACTCGTTACGAAGAGGAACTGTTACATTTGTGTTAGTATTTCATTGATATTCCAGATGATGATAGATCTAGATCTCGAATCCTTGCTAATGTCTATTTTCAGACTTGGGCTATTTCTAGATGAACCGCTGTTATTCATCAGTTCTGGCCGACAAGAGTTATATTGAAATTATTTCGTTTCCTACAAAAAATAAAGGGGTCTTCATTTTCTTAGGAGGTCTTCGTTTCGTAGGGGGGTCTTCGTTTTCGTAGGGCGGTCTTCGTTTTCGTAGGGGGGTCTTCGTTTTCGTAAGGGGTCTTCGTTTTCGTAGGGGGGTCTTCGTTTTCGTAGGTCTTAGGTCTTCGGGTCTTCGTTTTCGGGGTCTTCGTTTTCGATACTACCATGGTGAATGGCTGATAGGGATGGCCAACAGGAGAAAAAGACCCAAAATAGACGGGGAATACTATGTGGAAACGTCTTTGTTTAAACGTTTAAAATAGGCACTCGACGCTAATATTATTCGAGAACCTGCGATTTAATGGAAAACCATTACCTAGTCAGCGGGTTTATCAAAATTTACTACCCATGGTGCTTTGCTGGCGCGGCTGTTCCGCCTTAGCCGTGATAGGGCCTGGGAGCAAGGGTACCTCCGATGATCCTCTGCAAAACCAGTCGCTTTAAAATTTAAAGGACGCTGCGTCGGACGCTGCTAGTATAAACGACAAACCGTTTATATTATCTTCTGACTAAATAAGCCTGAAGAATGCCTCAAAATGCATTTTGAAGAACAAATATACCCAGACGGCGCCTACGATAAAGGTAAGAAGGACATATCTTAATTTTACTTGAAGAGATAAGGATATTTCTTAAAAGACCAGCAGTGGAAACATGATTTGCCGAAGCTCCTTGGAGAAATTCTTTCTTTAATTATTAAAGAAAGATGTTCTTAGATCACGACAAACTAGGGGTAAACTACGTCCTTGGCGTTTGAAAGGAACTAGTTTTGTTTGAAATAAGCCGAAGTTTAAAAAAATCAAGGGTTTCCACCAGGCTTATTAGAGAACGCTTCATTAGTATTTGCTATATTTCGGGGTATCAAATCGACTGAAATTCCCTTTGAACTAAATCATTAAGACTAGGAATAGTTCTCACTAAAGCTACCCCCGCTATTTTTAATAGAATATTTCCTGAAGTGAAACTTTGTACAGGAATCCCCGTTTTGACATGTATAATTTACATTAAAATATTGACTTAATAATAATGAACTTTTTATTCCATTGTAAAGCACCTAGAAATTAACTTATATTCATTATACTGTTTCGATTGGTATCAGACGTATGTAATGTTGATATATAACATTTTAGCACTAAAATATAACGTCTCGTGCTAAATATACAGGAGCACTATAAAAGTCAGCAGCCTTTAAATTCCCAAAAAAACATGGCAGATACTGATTCCTGAAGATTGTGTTTTGGTTCTAGAAAGCCGATCCACAGGCGTTATTCCCGTCTGAGCAGGCAAGAAGAACGGCAGAGCTAATCCCAATTCAATTTACTATTCCGAATTAAGTCAGACACCGTACTTTACACGACGACATTTACCCGGAACTAAGCGATTTTAGTGAGAGCTGTGGATTTAACTCAAACTAATTTGTCCAGTCTGACCATACTATGTGAATGACTCATTTCACGACACTTACAACTTTTATCACAGTATATTTAACTCATGGAAATGTCATGTAACCTCTCGTTCAAAGATGGGCTACAAACAGTTCGCAGTCATACCATATCATTCATACCGAACTGTACGGCAAATTGGTATTTGTAGATTCTTTGGCATTGTTAGGCCAAATAAAGACACTATGAACAAAAGCAAGAAAAAACAAAGGTAAAACATAAGGTAAGAAATTCCCAATTGAATCCTAACTTTATTTCACATAGTCAGTAGAATCCCGTATGAATAGCAAATGCAAGTCGGCGTACAGTCCTGTACAAATTTAGTAATTGAATTCCTAAGTGTCGCAAAATGAGTCATTCGCATAGCCTGTATGCACAGATATTGCAAATTAGTTTGAATTTATTCGTCAGTGCTCACTAAAAATATATGTTATTTGCCCGCCCGGAGGTCCGTATTGGGAAAAAAACTGTGCCATCAGAGGTCTTGAGTATGTACTCAAGACCGAGGGCACAGTTTTTCCCAATACAAACCGACCTAGGCCGACAAAAAACGTTTTTATTTTTTTCCTACTTTAATTTGTTTGGGCAAAAAACCTAGAAAGATTGTGCTGCAAAATCTTCGTTTGTAAACGCGCGCATCCAATGTTGATTCCATCGGTAAGCTACGGCAAGAGTGAAGGATGATCTGTTTACTATAAAAGCCGTAAAAAAGCTGACTGCTGCCAAACAAATAAATACGCTTAAATGAATCGTACTTCAGACAAGCATCTGAAAGAATAAAAAGCACAATGTAGCACCAAAACAGAGCATAAATACAGTCACGAAACACAATCATCAAGCTTAAATAAAATTCATTCGAACTCATTTCGGCTAGTTATACATTAGAGTTAAACCTACTTTCTCCCAAAAAAAGCACGTGGACACATTTTCTAGCTACATCTATTCACATTTGCGAGTAGCAAGAAATCCTCTGTGTTAATTCCCGGAGTGGTTTACTTTGATAAACAGTTGATGCGAAAGTGAAGCTGAATGAAATGTGTAGTTTGACCAGTTTTGTCGCCTGTGTATGGCACAACTTTGCAAAAATTAATTTGACTGTCTTTTATTAAAGCATCTCATTTTCTTTAATCATGGTAAAAGTTTACGGTCTAGGGAAAAAGTAGCAGAGAAACGAGACGTTTAAAACGATAAATAGAGTATGTAAACCGGCGACTC
>JAHPZR010041357.1:55000-67500 GCA_019787425.1 Platygyra sinensis | reverse complement strand
AACAAAAGAAATGCTGTGACAACAGAATAAAGGAAGGTTGCCCTTTATTGGTTTTCCTTTTGTTCGTGTGTCACTGAATAGTACGGTTTCGCACGGATTGATCTGAGTGTAAATATGGGCCGATAATTCTAGAAGCTCACATGCATCTGAGCCGATGGTATTAGGCTGTTCATCTGGAACAGGTCTACTTTCTTCCATATGCAAATCCTGATCTACTGTATTTGCATTCTGAAAACGCTCGACAGATTCTTCGTTCCTTCCTGGTTAACTTTTTTCTGGTTAACTTTTGTTTGTATTTTTTTATTTCTATATAATTGTAAACTATGTTATATTAAGTTGTATCACGTCTGTAAACAGTGTAAAATAATAAAAACTTGAACTTGAACTTCCAATACTTTGGCTTGCTTTTTGTCCAGCGTTCCCTGGTGTTTTTTCCAGTTTTGCTGCTTGGTCCATTAAATTCTGCTTCGGGAGATTCAAATAGCCATAGCCCTTCTCTTCCCATAACTCTTTCATGCTCCGCATAGAACCTTTCCTTCTCCCATTGTCAAAACACGGTGGATTATCCGAGTTTACCAGTAACTGGGCCTGCTTTTTACACTCCAGAATGTCGCTGTTCGCTGCCTCATTCCATTTTATCCTTCCGTTTATTCGCAGAAGTCACTCCCGCATTCCATTGCTCGCCATGGTTTCACAATTGATAAACTCAAACTCACAACTAAACCACTAAGTAAATTCATTTGTTCAGAGACTCCGAACTGTTCTGTAGTCCACCACGCAACTTCACAAGTATTTAGTGTACTTTTCCGTTTGTATTTTAGTGCTCTGAACTTGGCTTACTTTCAGTTTCAACGAAGTTTATCAAGAGCGATAAGACATGTCTAACCTTCTCGCCGCCATGATTACTATCATCATTATTACTAGCAGTAATCAAAGATTAGGAGTGCGTTCTGCGGCGCCTGTGATAATAGTTGTCTGTTGTTGAAATCACAATCTCTATTTGAACGGCTGAAGTTTTGCGAGCGCATATGACATACTGGCAAAGTCCACTATTGCTCTGTGGATTATTTGATTTCTTTGCTCTACGGTTAGCAAGCGACGTCCCATCTACTGACATGCACTCCAGGTGAACTACGATATGACGACCTTTGATGACACGTTGCATGACGGCTTTAGTTTCAGTAAACTCACAAGTTTCATGTAACATTTTCCTTTCAAATTCATGCTAAACATCTCAGTTTCACTTAAACAAGTAATGTTTTAACGTAAAGGCCAATTGTTTTTTAAAGAATACTTGTGTTACATCAAGTATTCTAAGCCGTGTGGGGACTAAGCTGAAAGCACACATATCAGCTAACAATTGTAACATTTGGACTAGCGTGTCGGTTTTTCCGTGGTTTATCGCAAACAACAACTCCGTGCGACTGGCAATAATTATTAGTTCCGCTCTGAGCTGTTGAGTACAAATAGTCAGCATTTTGCTGTTCCTTAGTTCTGGGCTTACTCTTATAGGTCTTGGCTTGAAGTACTCTTCCATCGATTCAATTTTGACCCTCGCTTTCTGTCCACCAAATTGTAGCCAATGAAATATGGCTGTTGCCACTGTTAATTCATCTCAATGCCGATGCGATTCAAAGTAAATAATTGTTGTCACAGTTATGCAACAAAAGCACTTCATCTCGCATCCTGACCAAATAGGCAACGCTCGGGCCAGAATCAAAACTACTACGAACGAAAAATCATGAATGACCGAAAACGCAAATCGTCTCGTTTTCACGTGCTTTGCGATGATGTAGTTCTCTTTCGCCGAAGGTCAAAAAATGTCAGTCCAGTCTGCACTGGGACTGCATTCCCTTTTTAACATGGAAAATATATTTTCCAAGTTGTCGTGGTGGACCCGATTTCACTCCTTCACTCCTTCACTCCTTCACTCCTTCACTCCTTCACTCCGTCACTCCGTCACTCCGTCACTCCGTCACTCCGTCACTCCGTCACTCCGTCACTCCGTCACTCCGTCACTCCGTCACTCCGTCACTCCGTCACTCCGTCACTCCGTCACTCCGTCACTCCGTCACTCCGTCACTCCGTCACTCCGTCACTCCGTCACTCCGTCACTCCGTCAATCCGTCAATCCATCACTTCCCGTTAGACATTTGGAAACCTGGGGGAGCTCCCAAATGAAACTTGAAGGCAATGAATGCTCGTATGGAAAATTTGAATTTAACTCCTACATGAGACTTTGTGGACGTTGCCTGAGCTTCATTATACCCCTAAAAGAATAGGTTTGATTACTAGCTGTTGTTCAAGGGAGGATCCCGTGGGCACTTGTAGACCCGACTTGCGTAATCGAGAGATCAGCAGAAATCAAGCCTGAAAATAATAATTAAATAAGAGCGTTTCTTTTAATTATTATTTCTTCTAGTGCACCCTAAACGATGCTTTGACAGCTTAAAATGGTGATGTTTCGTCGTCAACACCCTAATTGACACCAGAATCCTTGATTTGTACCCGAGACGACAAAAATTTATCAACCTTTGCATATAGGAGTTCCCCCACACCTCCCGGGAGGTTTGAGCATCTGCCGTTTAAAGCAGTTTCGTGGCTGGCTGCACCGTATCAAGTTAGTTATTCTCTGAATTCTGACCTAAGAACTCAATATCTTATCGCTGAAATGCTCTACGTTGACTAAATTCCCGCACGAACGTTTTTTTTTAAATAGAAGCTACCTGTAATTCTAGAAGTCTCTCATTTTCAGAAAGTGCCCGCTCGTACAGGTTTAACCGTACTCGATTGCCTCAAAAGAAATAAGAATACATAATTCACATTATTATTTGTCACTGTATGAATTTTCGAATGATTCAAGCTGTGATTAAGTGTTTTTAAAGGTCAACAGTCGAGAGAATTGACAAGAATTCGAACGACTTGTCCCGCTGTTTATTTATGCTCGTAGTTTCCATGGGAAATTATAGTGAAGTGCTGCGAGCAAAGTTTATGTGGAAGATGTTTTTATGTCATTTAGGAAGTATTGTAGTGGGATAGTCAACATGAGCTACTAGATTAGAGTATTTTGCTAAAGGCTAATGCTGAAAAAAACTCTTCTGTTTTCAAAAAATGTACTAAAGGCGACACAAACTGTTCACTCGTGCGAAAACCTTTCATCGAGTATTCACGGTTGACTGCGATCGCATCAGGTCACGATTAATTGTTGACGATAAGATATTTTGTGTCTGTTTTCAATTGATGTTCACTGAAATGCTCTACCGTTAAACTGACGAAACTGTTTGTTAGATGTTTTTAAAAATTTTCCTTGAAAATCGTTTTACGTTAACTTACCATTCGAACGACTTTTTAATACTGTTTGTGACATTCTGAAAGCTCTTCCGCAGTAACACTGTTACTCCACGCTGATTGGGCAATGCTAAAGAATGCATCCAATCAGGGTGGAGCAAACAGTGTGATTGTTGCTCCTTGGCAAATCTCGGCCGGGTATGCTGGTCGTTTCGAAAGCTGCATTTCTCGAAAATTATTTGGAGGTTAGCACTTGGATTTTAAATGGATCTTCGATTGAATGCCATGAGAAGAAGCATAAACCGTTCAGTTTATCTTGTGTTCGATTTGGAAGCCGGGCGATTCAAATTTGTGGGTGAAAATCTGCTTGGCGCTGGGGAGTCGAAAATCATTTAGCCTTCGATCCATTTTCGAAGTTGAGTGGCTCGTAGCCACTTTGATCTGTCGAATGCAGTTCAAAGAAAACGTCGAACAGAACGAAAGAACCAAATAAGAGAGCAAAAATGACCTAGCCTTGTTTTAGTGCACACAAAAACGAGTCCCAAAGCCCCTGAAAAAACTTATAGGGGCGGCCAAATTGCATTCTTCACAAAAAGTCTCAATTTGTTGTGGTTGCAAACAAAATTAGGATCCGTCCCCGAGGAACGAGAGAATGCAATTATTATTATTATAATTGTTATTGTTATTGTTATTGTTATTGTTATTGTTATTGTTAAATTACTACGATGGTCTTCCTTGTCATCACATTTTCCTCCATTGATAAAATCAATGAAAATCACTTTTTTCTTTGTTCTTTCAGGAGGAATTTGCCGTAAATGTTCTTAAATTCATTGCACAATTTGACATGTGTGGAAGAGGAAAGGAGAAATGAATGACAGAAGCCACTTAAACAGATGGATGAAGTCAGAATCTAAGAAGACAGACTCAAATAAGGAATGTTAAATATTTGGGTATACCCAGCCTGTTTTATGAAGATCGAATAGCTGCAGAAGTCTTTGTAGGGCATTAAGCCGCCAGACTTTTGTCATTGATCACTTTGCACTTCTACTCTTGCTTGTACATAAAAAAAAAACAGTGACATGTTACTATGGTTAGCAACGGTTTTTGGTCTGTTGTAAAGTTTTTATTCAACCTTATGCCCAAAATCGTTCACAACGATCAATTCTACATAGTCATGCTCTACCGTTTTATAATCCCACATCTAGATATTGAACTATGGTCACATTTCTAGATAATGAACTCTATGGCTAATACGATCACACATTTCTACGTTTTACTATATAACTTGATACTTTTGTGACTAATACCCTGTTCACACCAAAGATTAAACATGTTTTGTTCCTTTTTTTAATAAACTGCCTACTCGTAGCGCGGGCGTGTTTTAACAAAACATGTCTAAAATCGTGTTTTAAAGTACTACTTTGACGAAGTTGTTTAACTTTTGTGTGAATTAAACACATCCAAATGGCGTCTGTAAAAAAATTCGTGGCACAATTTCAGAGCACAGAGAGACCATGTTGTTACTTCAGAAGTGGGGGGACGAAAATATACAAACAAAACTATTATCTTGTACAAGAGAGAAGCCTATATGGCAAGAAATCAGCGCATTTCTATGGGCAGTGGACTACGAGGACAGGGACGAAGACGGCTGTAAAACAAGAATACATACTTTGATAATCCTGTAGCGTGGCTAGATGAATGCGGGAAGACTGGAAACGGAATTCCGTCATTAGTGTGTGCAAATGACTGCGTGCCCGTACAAAACGAAAGAAATTCAGTTCCCTGAAGCTTAGCTCGATAACAAAACAAATGTTTCTTTTCTTTTAAACGAGCATGGTGACCTATATTTTTTTATCGCATAATAATAGTGTACATATTTTCTTCTTTAATTTAAAAAAATAGGTAGTCGAGGACTACATGTAGCTACTTCTGTAGGAAGGAAATAAAAAAAAGAGAGACAAAGAAAGGAAACTGCAATGGAAAGCAATTTATTGTTTGGTCTGTTGACCAATTAAAAAATTATAGGCCTCTGAGAGGACATGAGGATACTGGGGAGAAATACCGAAGTGCAAAACGAATGAAAGTATACCAGCAGAGTTCTCCATGTTTCGTAGTATTTTCATAGCTGTCTTAATTAGGGAACAGGTAAGACAACCATGAAAAAACCAGGAAATACAAAAGACAAGATAAGACACCTCTGCTAGCACAGTAATGAAAGTAGGAATAAAAAAAAACACTGAAATGTTGTTGAACAACATGTTTTCGCCATATAGCTAGCGAATGAGTATGACATCAATGATCCAAAACCACAAGATGAAAGCCAACAATTTTATTTTAAACACGTAGTCCAATAGGTCTTGCCTTTGGTAATAACAATTTAAAATAATCTATGGGTATAGATCTATCTGCTAACAGGAAATGGAAGTGTATTTTTCCTAGATAGAGCTCTTCAGTTTCAACATGTGCCAATATGCATCCCTTTAACTTGAAATATAATTGAACATTTGCCACAATATTACTTAGCCAAACAACTTGATCTTTTATGAAAACTAACTTAACAAAACTACTTGATCATCTGGAAACTAACCTAACATAACAACTTGATCCTCTATGGAAACTAACTTAACATAATAACTTGATCCTTCATGAAAACTAACTTAACCAAACAACGTGATTCTCTTGGAATCTTGTGAGGATATGGTACAAAATTTGTTCAAAATTGACTTTACAGGAAGACATACTGATACACAAGAAATGATGTTACTTCAAGGCTTTATCGCGCAACAAAATGTCCAACGGAAGCCGAGAAATTCAATATGCAAAAATGAATTAATTGACTTCGGAGGGCATTAAACGAAACCAAATACAACAGAATTTCCTTTCTTGTACTATTACGGCCGATATTTGAGAAAACAACGGAAAATAAAAGCGAAGAACTCGTGTAGAAATGAATCTAAAAACAAGAAATCAAATTATTTCTTCCCTGTACGAAGGAATTCTATTATTTAATACGGCCAAAGAGGGATGAAAGTTGTGAATCAAAAAGACGAAAACAAGCCAATTATTTAGGGATCAATCGTATCTTAACTTAACTGTGTTGTTACGTGCCCATTTATTTCTTTTCTCGTTTGCCTTGTAGTAGCTGAATAAAGACTCCAAAATATATTTGAATAAAGCGAATAAAAAAAATAAACAAACCGCCTGATGGTCGCCGTGAAATCCAGCGTGGAAGGTACTGTTCACTTTTAAAACCTAAAATTCCCAAACACAGGGGACCAAATGAAAGAAATCAGAAGAAAAGTTCAATAACAATAATTTTTCATTCAAGCTAGGGCGAAGAAACCCAGTTAAAAGCAAACAAATATTCCAAAATTTGCAGACATGCTTCATTGCATGCATGTGCAAATTTATTCTTCACGCTAAAACAAGAGCCTGAGTTCTTGCTGAATTGCTGTTATTTTAAAGCTCGTATAAGAGTTCGCCAGATGATGTACGTGGACCAATTCGAGGTGTTTCGCTGCCCAAATCGCTCCATCATGGCGAAGTCAAACATCTCGGTTCAGCGTTGGTTTTTCTGGTGGAAATTCTGAGCAGACCGTCAAACAACTTAGAGAAGTCTTTTCTACAAAACACCGTGCGCATTGCTTGAAAGCTGTGCCTGGTTACTGGTGCAAAATAGCAAAACATTGTAAACAAATCCTCTCACCTGTAATCGCCAACTGTTCAATGACTCCATGCACACTGCTCCACATGGAGAGAGAAGCAACGTCAATGAACGTTTCACTCGATAAGTAGTCGATCGTTCACGAGCGCGGACGAAAATGGATCGGGTAACATCGAGATTGGCCTCCGCTATCGTCGGCGTGGAAAGCGTTTCGTCGAGTTTGGGATCGTATAAAACCGATAATCCGAGATAAATCGATAAATGTTCCCAAAACAATCCGAAGATTGGACCACTCACGGACTTACACACTCGATAACATAGTAGCTATTTCTCTTCTACGAAGAGAAGTAGCTACAAAAATTCAAATATTTTTATTGGACTGAAAGAAAGATATAAGTGAAAGCGTGCAAAAAACCATACTCTGGAATGCAAATGACCGCGAAAACAAAGACTATATGAATACTTTAATGCTTTACGTCCACGTCGTTTTAAATGATGTCATTTTTCAACAAATGTCATATGGTATTGTTTCATATGCTCAACACGTTCAACCTGTCAGGTTTTTTTCCCAGTATTACTTTTAATAAATTACGCTTCCAGCTACCGCAAAATGTAACTTGGACCAATGAATAACCTGCATAATTATCACAAGTACAGGCATAAATTGGGTAAGATTGGCCCGTCACATCTCTTAAGTGAGCATGGTGACCTATCATTTTTGTGTTTTTCAAAACAGTGCTTGGTAGTGAACATTCAGGGAAAGTTTAAAAAAAAGAATTCTGAGGAAACACCTTAAAATAACACATAACTTTGCTTTCTGATATGAATGCTTAGTCTGTTTCAGCCGGGGCACAGCGGCGTGCAAAGTATAGCTAACTACAGCTCACGGCCAACTGTATCACAGCTATAGGGTGTCTCCGACACTACAACGATCTGATTTGAGAATTACCAACCGTAGAGGACACAAATTTTCAACGTCATTAACACTCCTTTCATTCAAAACTTGAATCGAATGGCCTCCAGGTTGATCACAACTGCAAGTTTTCCGAGCATATTTTTTCAACTCCTGCAATATTCAAGGCAACATCCAAGCATTTCGCCTCGCAAGGCTGTAACTTATAATTACAAAAACCGACTTGACTTTTCTAGCATTTTCTTTAAGATTTGTGGACTTCTCAGTTCATTCTGCTGTCACTGTAAGTTTTCATTCCGCGAGAAGCCGAGCAATGTTTAAGTCGAGTTTGACAGTAGCTTGATTTTCCTGGACCAATCACAATTCTTTGCTTTACATAACAACCAATGAGACGTTGTATAGGCAATAGATTACGTCAAATGGCTTTTTTCGTGTTTGCCAAAAGTGGGCAAAATAATTTTATGCTGTGTAGCACTTGGAATTACCGTATGAAGAAAGTTTTTTTTTGAAAATGTGCACATGTTCCCATTGTAAAAAGGAACAAAACGTTTTGGGAGGAACCCCTTCGTCAATTGCAAATGATGCCGTCGACAAAACCAAACATTAAAGTTTACGAACATTAATGTTCCTGCACGTGCATGCAATGGCGTGGATGCACTTGACACGCACCTTGTCTCTATTTTAAGGTGGCCGAACACAAGGATTTCAAAAAACAAACATGCCGTCAATAGAGCGATCATTTCATTTACTCAACACCCGCACTATCTGTGTTATTTTTCTCTATAATTGAACGCAGTGTATTGATGGCTTTAGTCTTTTATTACAAAGATATGTTAGAAAAGGTAACGATGCAAAGAACCCAGCAATTTTCAGCTTTTGTTTGTTACCGAAAGAACCCAGTTAAATGCAACACATGCGCAGTTGCTCGAAAAATTGAGACCGATTGCTTTAGCAGAACGTGCCGATTCTGCCTCCTCTTCAGGCGCTTCGATTTTAGTCGCAAAGCATGTGAACCAGGCGAGCAAGAAGCACCAGAAACTGGGGACGAGCACGCGAGGGATCAGGGGAAGGAGAAAAGAGAGGGGCGAAACGCCTTTAGCTTTCATAATATATAGATTTAGGCCAACCTAAAAGCGTAGCTCCTTGGCCAGGTTGTTCAGAACACGATTAAGCTAACCCAGGAAAACGTAGAATTTTGATTAGAGTTTTGTAACTTTGCGGTGAGCTGCAAAAAACATTTGTATAGATGAAAAAGTTATTATTCGAATAAATTTTAATCCTGGGCTAGCGTTAGCCGGCTTCCGAACAATCCTGCCCGGTTTGGCACAGATAAACCGCTGCTCATGCGTAGTAGATTTCGGTTCATCTTCCCGCCTTTCCATTTTCAAAATGAAGTGATGTGAAGCATATATGAAATAATTCATATTTTGTTCTGTGTACAAAATATGAATTATTTCATATATGCTTCACATCACTTCACTGCACGGGAAAATAGGAACTCAATAAATTGACCTCGCTTCCAATGTGTGGCTTCATAGCTCAGTTGGTAGAGCATCGCACCGGTATCGCGGAGGTCACGGGTTCGAATCCCGTTGAAGCCCTGATTTTTTTCAGGCGTCTTCTTTCCAGTTGCTTAAATTGGAAAATTTACTGCGATGATCACTCTTCACATTTATCTGCTGATAGTCAACAGTTACGCATCAGTGCACATCGCGCGTCACGTTTGAACCTGATGTAACATAATAAAACAGTTCTTTTCTACGCGATACTTGACTTTTTTTTCTTTTTATGCAATGAGACTACGGTAAATTTATACTAAAACAATTAGACTGCTCGCCCTCGTTTTCTACGAGCGATAGTCAACTCGGCTGCGCCTCGTTGACTATCTGCTCGTAGAAAACTCGGGCTCGTAGTCTAATTGTTAATTATTATATACATACCGAGATTTACGCGCCAAAAAGCATCGAGATAAAAATAGTCTCTTAGCGCTAGAGAAGCCAGCTGATTGGTCATACGGTGTTTTTCACTCGTGAAAAACGAGGTATCGACGCTCTGATTGGCTATATCATTACTTTCACTAGTGCAAGAACAAATCCAACGCAAACTCAAGCAATGATTGATCATTATTTTAAACCAATAAAGGAGACGGTATATTTCAAAATAGGCGAGTTTCTCGTTTATTTTCAATTGTGACTTATTCACAAGAGTGAAGACAGATCAAGAGATACATTATCACACTAAGGTCCGAGGACCTAAATAGCAAAGTATATACACTCTTGGCCAAGCCAAGAACCCTGAAACACAAATTAAACGTCGAAAAGGATTAAAATACCTCTCTTGTAATTAGCTCAATTAGGATTTTGAATGTTCAGGTATTTTTTTTCATCGTGTTACTTGTTGCAGAAATATATTATTACATGGGAGAAATATAATATTAACTTTGTAACTGCACTACGGCTTAGAACTTTTCATCCAAGTTTCAAGCGAGGGAAGTGGACCCTAGCCGCTCACGGTCTTGTACCCAGGTTCTTAGGCTCTCGTTCAACCAAACGTGGCGCAAAAACTCGCGAGCAATTCGAAATTCACTTGCTGACCGAAAGACGTAGTTTCTATCGATAATTTTGTCATCACTGGTCGTACCAGCGACAACTAAATGTGAAACTGGAAATTAATGACACATCCTGTGACGAAAATAAAAATAAAAACCTATGACAACACGTGCTCTATGTGTAAAACAGTTGACAAATGAGCGTCAACTTCGCCTCAGTGGACGACATCAAGGCAGCTCGACCTGCAAGCGAGGCTACTCCTGAGGCCCAGGCCTTCACGTTCTGCATGAGTGGAGAGGCGCTGTTGCCTGGACAGAAAACCCGCTATTTCCAGACAGGCTTGCTGCTGCGACTAGTCGCTGAACTGGCAGCAGTGGATGCTCTGCTCGCTGACGAGACTCCTGATCGACTGGATATCCGGGAACTTTGTCGACCTGGGAAGGAACAACAATATCACTTATCAGTATAAATCTACCAGCGTTAAGTCACGAATGCCCGGCGCGCACTATCCATTGTGTTGTAGGTAGCGAGAAACCTTAAGCAGTGCGAACTAACGGCCGCTTCTTTGCGTTTTCGAGGTGTCTGTGAAGAGAATTTAGATAAAGTTTTGAGTGACAAGTAGATTTATACTAAAACCATTAGATTATTCGGTCTCGATTTCTATGCCCAATAGAAATCTCGAGCTCGTAATCTAATTCTTAGAAGTATATAGTTGCAATCTAATTGTTAATAAGTAACAGTACTGCTGTGGCAACGCACTGTACTCCACAACCACTGCTACCAGACAGAGACAGTACGAAAACCTAACACAACTTGGGGGACGCGCTTTAGAACGAAATTATCGTTTACAAGCGAAACATAACAAGCCCGGCAGAGCTTGCACTTGATCTCTCCACCAGGAGAGGCTTAACCATAAGGGAACCTTGCTCCCAGTATTTCTCTTCCTCCGGGAAAGGAAGACCCTGGGAATGAAATTGACCACAACTTACCAGACTTGTCTTGACTTAAAAGTTCATCGTCGAGTTTTTCTTGAAGCGCTATCAGATCTGAAGACATGTCAAGGGGAGAGTGTTATGTGGACTTCTGTGATCAACTGCTATTCATATGCCCTAAATGTGTACTACAGTTCTTGTTGGTGGATGATACATGACAGAGAGAAGCTGTCTAGCAACATGATCGCTCACATGACATCTTAGAGAGCTCTTACCGCAATACTGCCAGCAAAAATTGTCTCGGCCTGCACCGTTTAAAAGGCCCTCTATAATTAGGCAAACGAAACTAGAGGAATAAAACACAAGCGATGAACCTAACCCTTAGAACAAAAGAGCTGCATATAAACAAGAACAAATCAAAACAGAGGTTTTAAAGAGGTGCACGTCAACTTAAAATACACCGTCCAAGTGAGGTTCACTTGGGAGCCTGGAACGAGAATATACATGTACTGTCATTGGTTACTCTGGTGTTTCGCCAACCTGATGGGAATTCAAGTCTCTGGTGTTTGAAACTAATTGATCTGTTACTGTCAGTCTCGATCCATCTACTGTCAGTCAAATTTTTGTTGGTTTTCTTAGAAGTCACATTTCGCATCTCGGCTGACAAATGTTGACGTCTTGTATGTATGTAGCACCAGCTCTTTACCTTGCGCGGTTTGAGACCCAACCGGAAATGAAATTTTACGTTTTCAGACGGCTAAAAAGCGGAGAACAGAAAGTTGCAGTCGAACCTCCGACTGCGACCACCTCTCAGGACTCAGCGACCAGTTTTCCAAAATACCAAAAGTTTCAAAGTCAAATCATTATATTGTAAGCGCCCACCCCTTGTAGACCGCGGCCACTTTTAGAACTAAAAGTTTGGCATTTTCTTTTGTTTTTAACCTCCCGTAAGCGACCACTTGACAGATACTAGAGAAAAAAAATGTTAATGAGGTGTTGTAACATTATCGCATTCCTTGGTAGTACAAGACGGGGAAACGTCTCACTGGGAAGTACTATATTTTTCACACGAATAAAACATTTAAAACATGGAGTAAGTCTCTGCACTTATATGCTAATGAGACAAAATTTTGACCCAATATGGTGGACGCGCT
>JAHPZR010041357.1:22500-45000 GCA_019787425.1 Platygyra sinensis | reverse complement strand
GTCCGTAAGCGGCCACCCAAAATGTCAAGTCTAGGTGATCGCTTACAAGCGCGTCCACCATATTGGGTCAAAATTTTGTCTCATTAGCATATAAGTGCAGAGACTTACTCCATGTTTTAAATGTTTTATTCGTGTGAAAAATATAGTACTTCCCAGTGAGACGTTTCCCCGTCTTGTACTACCAAGGAATGCGATAATGTTACAACACCTCATTAACATTTTTTTTCTCTAGTATCTGTCAAGTGGTCGCTTACGGGAGGTTAAAAACAAAAGAAAATGCCAAACTTTTAGTTCTAAAAGTGGCCGCGGTCTACAAGGGGTGGGCGCTTACAATATAATGATTTGACTTTGAAACTTTTGGTATTTTGGAAAACTGGTCGCTGAGTCCTGAGAGGTGGTCGCAGTCGGAGGTTCGACTGCAACTTTCTGTTCTCCGCTTTTTAGCCGTCTGAAAACGTAAAATTTCATTTCCGGTTGGGTCTCAAACCGCGCAAGGTAAAGAGCTGGTGCTACATACATACAAGACGTCAACATTTGTCAGCCGAGATGCGAAATGTGACTTCTAAGAAAACCAACAAAAATTTGACTGACAGTAGATGGATCGAGACTGACAGTAACAGATCAATTAGTTTCAAACACCAGAGACTTGAATTCCCATCAGGTTGGCGAAACACCAGAGTAACCAATGACAGTACATGTATATTCTCGTTCCAGGCTCCCAAGTGAACCTCACTTGGACGGTGTATTTTAAGTTGACGTGCACCTCTTTAAAACCTCTGTTTTGATTTGTTCTTGTTTATATGCAGCTCTTTTGTTCTAAGGGTTAGGTTCATCGCTTGTGTTTTATTCCTCTAGTTTCGTTTGCCTAATTATAGAGGGCCTTTTAAACGGTGCAGGCCGAGACAATTTTTGCTGGCAGTATTGCGGTAAGAGCTCTCTAAGATGTCATGTGAGCGATCATGTTGCTAGACAGCTTCTCTCTGTCATGTATCATCCACCAACAAGAACTGTAGTACACATTTAGGGCATATGAATAGCAGTTGATCACAGAAGTCCACATAACACTCTCCCCTTGACATGTCTTCAGATCTGATAGCGCTTCAAGAAAAACTCGACGATGAACTTTTAAGTCAAGACAAGTCTGGTAAGTTGTGGTCAATTTCATTCCCAGGGTCTTCCTTTCCCGGAGGAAGAGAAATACTGGGAGCAAGGTTCCCTTATGGTTAAGCCTCTCCTGGTGGAGAGATCAAGTGCAAGCTCTGCCGGGCTTGTTATGTTTCGCTTGTAAACGATAATTTCGTTCTAAAGCGCGTCCCCCAAGTTGTGTTAGGTTTTCGTACTGTCTCTGTCTGGTAGCAGTGGTTGTGGAGTACAGTGCGTTGCCACAGCAGTACTGTTACTTATTAACAATTAGATTGCAACTATATACTTCTAAGAATTAGATTACGAGCTCGAGATTTCTATTGGGCATAGAAATCGAGACCGAATAATCTAATGGTTTTAGTATAAATCTACTTGTCACTCAAAACTTTATCTAAATTCTCTTCACAGACACCTCGAAAACGCAAAGAAGCGGCCGTTAGTTCGCACTGCTTAAGGTTTCTCGCTACCTACAACACAATGGATAGTGCGCGCCGGGCATTCGTGACTTAACGCTGGTAGATTTATACTGATAAGTGATATTGTTGTTCCTTCCCAGGTCGACAAAGTTCCCGGATATCCAGTCGATCAGGAGTCTCGTCAGCGAGCAGAGCATCCACTGCTGCCAGTTCAGCGACTAGTCGCAGCAGCAAGCCTGTCTGGAAATAGCGGGTTTTCTGTCCAGGCAACAGCGCCTCTCCACTCATGCAGAACGTGAAGGCCTGGGCCTCAGGAGTAGCCTCGCTTGCAGGTCGAGCTGCCTTGATGTCGTCCACTGAGGCGAAGTTGACGCTCATTTGTCAACTGTTTTACACATAGAGCACGTGTTGTCATAGGTTTTTATTTTTATTTTCGTCACAGGATGTGTCATTAATTTCCAGTTTCACATTTAGTTGTCGCTGGTACGACCAGTGATGACAAAATTATCGATAGAAACTACGTCTTTCGGTCAGCAAGTGAATTTCGAATTGCTCGCGAGTTTTTGCGCCACGTTTGGTTGAACGAGAGCCTAAGAACCTGGGTACAAGACCGTGAGCGGCTAGGGTCCACTTCCCTCGCTTGAAACTTGGATGAAAAGTTCTAAGCCGTAGTGCAGTTACAAAGTTAATATTATATTTCTCCCATGTAATAATATATTTCTGCAACAAGTAACACGATGAAAAAAAATACCTGAACATTCAAAATCCTAATTGAGCTAATTACAAGAGAGGTATTTTAATCCTTTTCGACGTTTAATTTGTGTTTCAGGGTTCTTGGCTTGGCCAAGAGTGTATATACTTTGCTATTTAGGTCCTCGGACCTTAGTGTGATAATGTATCTCTTGATCTGTCTTCACTCTTGTGAATAAGTCACAATTGAAAATAAACGAGAAACTCGCCTATTTTGAAATATACCGTCTCCTTTATTGGTTTAAAATAATGATCAATCATTGCTTGAGTTTGCGTTGGATTTGTTCTTGCACTAGTGAAAGTAATGATATAGCCAATCAGAGCGTCGATACCTCGTTTTTCACGAGTGAAAAACACCGTATGACCAATCAGCTGGCTTCTCTAGCGCTAAGAGACTATTTTTATCTCGATGCTTTTTGGCGCGTAAATCTCGGTATGTATATAATAATTAACAATTAGACTACGAGCCCGAGTTTTCTACGAGCAGATAGTCAACGAGGCGCAGCCGAGTTGACTATCGCTCGTAGAAAACGAGGGCGAGCAGTCTAATTGTTTTAGTATAAATTTACCGTAGTCTCATTGCATAAAAAGAAAAAAAAGTCAAGTATCGCGTAGAAAAGAACTGTTTTATTATGTTACATCAGGTTCAAACGTGACGCGCGATGTGCACTGATGCGTAACTGTTGACTATCAGCAGATAAATGTGAAGAGTGATCATCGCAGTAAATTTTCCAATTTAAGCAACTGGAAAGAAGACGCCTGAAAAAAATCAGGGCTTCAACGGGATTCGAACCCGTGACCTCCGCGATACCGGTGCGATGCTCTACCAACTGAGCTATGAAGCCACACATTGGAAGCGAGGTCAATTTATTGAGTTCCTATTTTCCCGTGCAGTGAAGTGATGTGAAGCATATATGAAATAATTCATATTTTGTACACAGAACAAAATATGAATTATTTCATATATGCTTCACATCACTTCATTTTGAAAATGGAAAGGCGGGAAGATGAACCGAAATCTACTACGCATGAGCAGCGGTTTATCTGTGCCAAACCGGGCAGGATTGTTCGGAAGCCGGCTAACGCTAGCCCAGGATTAAAATTTATTCGAATAATAACTTTTTCATCTATACAAATGTTTTTTGCAGCTCACCGCAAAGTTACAAAACTCTAATCAAAATTCTACGTTTTCCTGGGTTAGCTTAATCGTGTTCTGAACAACCTGGCCAAGGAGCTACGCTTTTAGGTTGGCCTAAATCTATATATTATGAAAGCTAAAGGCGTTTCGCCCCTCTCTTTTCTCCTTCCCCTGATCCCTCGCGTGCTCGTCCCCAGTTTCTGGTGCTTCTTGCTCGCCTGGTTCACATGCTTTGCGACTAAAATCGAAGCGCCTGAAGAGGAGGCAGAATCGGCACGTTCTGCTAAAGCAATCGGTCTCAATTTTTCGAGCAACTGCGCATGTGTTGCATTTAACTGGGTTCTTTCGGTAACAAACAAAAGCTGAAAATTGCTGGGTTCTTTGCATCGTTACCTTTTCTAACATATCTTTGTAATAAAAGACTAAAGCCATCAATACACTGCGTTCAATTATAGAGAAAAATAACACAGATAGTGCGGGTGTTGAGTAAATGAAATGATCGCTCTATTGACGGCATGTTTGTTTTTTGAAATCCTTGTGTTCGGCCACCTTAAAATAGAGACAAGGTGCGTGTCAAGTGCATCCACGCCATTGCATGCACGTGCAGGAACATTAATGTTCGTAAACTTTAATGTTTGGTTTTGTCGACGGCATCATTTGCAATTGACGAAGGGGTTCCTCCCAAAACGTTTTGTTCCTTTTTACAATGGGAACATGTGCACATTTTCAAAAAAAAACTTTCTTCATACGGTAATTCCAAGTGCTACACAGCATAAAATTATTTTGCCCACTTTTGGCAAACACGAAAAAAGCCATTTGACGTAATCTATTGCCTATACAACGTCTCATTGGTTGTTATGTAAAGCAAAGAATTGTGATTGGTCCAGGAAAATCAAGCTACTGTCAAACTCGACTTAAACATTGCTCGGCTTCTCGCGGAATGAAAACTTACAGTGACAGCAGAATGAACTGAGAAGTCCACAAATCTTAAAGAAAATGCTAGAAAAGTCAAGTCGGTTTTTGTAATTATAAGTTACAGCCTTGCGAGGCGAAATGCTTGGATGTTGCCTTGAATATTGCAGGAGTTGAAAAAATATGCTCGGAAAACTTGCAGTTGTGATCAACCTGGAGGCCATTCGATTCAAGTTTTGAATGAAAGGAGTGTTAATGACGTTGAAAATTTGTGTCCTCTACGGTTGGTAATTCTCAAATCAGATCGTTGTAGTGTCGGAGACACCCTATAGCTGTGATACAGTTGGCCGTGAGCTGTAGTTAGCTATACTTTGCACGCCGCTGTGCCCCGGCTGAAACAGACTAAGCATTCATATCAGAAAGCAAAGTTATGTGTTATTTTAAGGTGTTTCCTCAGAATTCTTTTTTTTAAACTTTCCCTGAATGTTCACTACCAAGCACTGTTTTGAAAAACACAAAAATGATAGGTCACCATGCTCACTTAAGAGATGTGACGGGCCAATCTTACCCAATTTATGCCTGTACTTGTGATAATTATGCAGGTTATTCATTGGTCCAAGTTACATTTTGCGGTAGCTGGAAGCGTAATTTATTAAAAGTAATACTGGGAAAAAAACCTGACAGGTTGAACGTGTTGAGCATATGAAACAATACCATATGACATTTGTTGAAAAATGACATCATTTAAAACGACGTGGACGTAAAGCATTAAAGTATTCATATAGTCTTTGTTTTCGCGGTCATTTGCATTCCAGAGTATGGTTTTTTGCACGCTTTCACTTATATCTTTCTTTCAGTCCAATAAAAATATTTGAATTTTTGTAGCTACTTCTCTTCGTAGAAGAGAAATAGCTACTATGTTATCGAGTGTGTAAGTCCGTGAGTGGTCCAATCTTCGGATTGTTTTGGGAACATTTATCGATTTATCTCGGATTATCGGTTTTATACGATCCCAAACTCGACGAAACGCTTTCCACGCCGACGATAGCGGAGGCCAATCTCGATGTTACCCGATCCATTTTCGTCCGCGCTCGTGAACGATCGACTACTTATCGAGTGAAACGTTCATTGACGTTGCTTCTCTCTCCATGTGGAGCAGTGTGCATGGAGTCATTGAACAGTTGGCGATTACAGGTGAGAGGATTTGTTTACAATGTTTTGCTATTTTGCACCAGTAACCAGGCACAGCTTTCAAGCAATGCGCACGGTGTTTTGTAGAAAAGACTTCTCTAAGTTGTTTGACGGTCTGCTCAGAATTTCCACCAGAAAAACCAACGCTGAACCGAGATGTTTGACTTCGCCATGATGGAGCGATTTGGGCAGCGAAACACCTCGAATTGGTCCACGTACATCATCTGGCGAACTCTTATACGAGCTTTAAAATAACAGCAATTCAGCAAGAACTCAGGCTCTTGTTTTAGCGTGAAGAATAAATTTGCACATGCATGCAATGAAGCATGTCTGCAAAATTTTGGAATATTTGTTTGCTTTTAACTGGGTTTCTTCGCCCTAGCTTGAATGAAAAATTATTGTTATTGAACTTTTCTTCTGATTTCTTTCATTTGGTCCCCTGTGTTTGGGAATTTTAGGTTTTAAAAGTGAACAGTACCTTCCACGCTGGATTTCACGGCGACCATCAGGCGGTTTGTTTATTTTTTTTATTCGCTTTATTCAAATATATTTTGGAGTCTTTATTCAGCTACTACAAGGCAAACGAGAAAAGAAATAAATGGGCACGTAACAACACAGTTAAGTTAAGATACGATTGATCCCTAAATAATTGGCTTGTTTTCGTCTTTTTGATTCACAACTTTCATCCCTCTTTGGCCGTATTAAATAATAGAATTCCTTCGTACAGGGAAGAAATAATTTGATTTCTTGTTTTTAGATTCATTTCTACACGAGTTCTTCGCTTTTATTTTCCGTTGTTTTCTCAAATATCGGCCGTAATAGTACAAGAAAGGAAATTCTGTTGTATTTGGTTTCGTTTAATGCCCTCCGAAGTCAATTAATTCATTTTTGCATATTGAATTTCTCGGCTTCCGTTGGACATTTTGTTGCGCGATAAAGCCTTGAAGTAACATCATTTCTTGTGTATCAGTATGTCTTCCTGTAAAGTCAATTTTGAACAAATTTTGTACCATATCCTCACAAGATTCCAAGAGAATCACGTTGTTTGGTTAAGTTAGTTTTCATGAAGGATCAAGTTATTATGTTAAGTTAGTTTCCATAGAGGATCAAGTTGTTATGTTAGGTTAGTTTCCAGATGATCAAGTAGTTTTGTTAAGTTAGTTTTCATAAAAGATCAAGTTGTTTGGCTAAGTAATATTGTGGCAAATGTTCAATTATATTTCAAGTTAAAGGGATGCATATTGGCACATGTTGAAACTGAAGAGCTCTATCTAGGAAAAATACACTTCCATTTCCTGTTAGCAGATAGATCTATACCCATAGATTATTTTAAATTGTTATTACCAAAGGCAAGACCTATTGGACTACGTGTTTAAAATAAAATTGTTGGCTTTCATCTTGTGGTTTTGGATCATTGATGTCATACTCATTCGCTAGCTATATGGCGAAAACATGTTGTTCAACAACATTTCAGTGTTTTTTTTTATTCCTACTTTCATTACTGTGCTAGCAGAGGTGTCTTATCTTGTCTTTTGTATTTCCTGGTTTTTTCATGGTTGTCTTACCTGTTCCCTAATTAAGACAGCTATGAAAATACTACGAAACATGGAGAACTCTGCTGGTATACTTTCATTCGTTTTGCACTTCGGTATTTCTCCCCAGTATCCTCATGTCCTCTCAGAGGCCTATAATTTTTTAATTGGTCAACAGACCAAACAATAAATTGCTTTCCATTGCAGTTTCCTTTCTTTGTCTCTCTTTTTTTTATTTCCTTCCTACAGAAGTAGCTACATGTAGTCCTCGACTACCTATTTTTTTAAATTAAAGAAGAAAATATGTACACTATTATTATGCGATAAAAAAATATAGGTCACCATGCTCGTTTAAAAGAAAAGAAACATTTGTTTTGTTATCGAGCTAAGCTTCAGGGAACTGAATTTCTTTCGTTTTGTACGGGCACGCAGTCATTTGCACACACTAATGACGGAATTCCGTTTCCAGTCTTCCCGCATTCATCTAGCCACGCTACAGGATTATCAAAGTATGTATTCTTGTTTTACAGCCGTCTTCGTCCCTGTCCTCGTAGTCCACTGCCCATAGAAATGCGCTGATTTCTTGCCATATAGGCTTCTCTCTTGTACAAGATAATAGTTTTGTTTGTATATTTTCGTCCCCCCACTTCTGAAGTAACAACATGGTCTCTCTGTGCTCTGAAATTGTGCCACGAATTTTTTTACAGACGCCATTTGGATGTGTTTAATTCACACAAAAGTTAAACAACTTCGTCAAAGTAGTACTTTAAAACACGATTTTAGACATGTTTTGTTAAACACGCCCGCGCTACGAGTAGGCAGTTTATTAAAAAAAGGAACAAAACATGTTTAATCTTTGGTGTGAACAGGGTATTAGTCACAAAAGTATCAAGTTATATAGTAAAACGTAGAAATGTGTGATCGTATTAGCCATAGAGTTCATTATCTAGAAATGTGACCATAGTTCAATATCTAGATGTGGGATTATAAAACGGTAGAGCATGACTATGTAGAATTGATCGTTGTGAACGATTTTGGGCATAAGGTTGAATAAAAACTTTACAACAGACCAAAAACCGTTGCTAACCATAGTAACATGTCACTGTTTTTTTTTTATGTACAAGCAAGAGTAGAAGTGCAAAGTGATCAATGACAAAAGTCTGGCGGCTTAATGCCCTACAAAGACTTCTGCAGCTATTCGATCTTCATAAAACAGGCTGGGTATACCCAAATATTTAACATTCCTTATTTGAGTCTGTCTTCTTAGATTCTGACTTCATCCATCTGTTTAAGTGGCTTCTGTCATTCATTTCTCCTTTCCTCTTCCACACATGTCAAATTGTGCAATGAATTTAAGAACATTTACGGCAAATTCCTCCTGAAAGAACAAAGAAAAAAGTGATTTTCATTGATTTTATCAATGGAGGAAAATGTGATGACAAGGAAGACCATCGTAGTAATTTAACAATAACAATAACAATAACAATAACAATAACAATAACAATTATAATAATAATAATTGCATTCTCTCGTTCCTCGGGGACGGATCCTAATTTTGTTTGCAACCACAACAAATTGAGACTTTTTGTGAAGAATGCAATTTGGCCGCCCCTATAAGTTTTTTCAGGGGCTTTGGGACTCGTTTTTGTGTGCACTAAAACAAGGCTAGGTCATTTTTGCTCTCTTATTTGGTTCTTTCGTTCTGTTCGACGTTTTCTTTGAACTGCATTCGACAGATCAAAGTGGCTACGAGCCACTCAACTTCGAAAATGGATCGAAGGCTAAATGATTTTCGACTCCCCAGCGCCAAGCAGATTTTCACCCACAAATTTGAATCGCCCGGCTTCCAAATCGAACACAAGATAAACTGAACGGTTTATGCTTCTTCTCATGGCATTCAATCGAAGATCCATTTAAAATCCAAGTGCTAACCTCCAAATAATTTTCGAGAAATGCAGCTTTCGAAACGACCAGCATACCCGGCCGAGATTTGCCAAGGAGCAACAATCACACTGTTTGCTCCACCCTGATTGGATGCATTCTTTAGCATTGCCCAATCAGCGTGGAGTAACAGTGTTACTGCGGAAGAGCTTTCAGAATGTCACAAACAGTATTAAAAAGTCGTTCGAATGGTAAGTTAACGTAAAACGATTTTCAAGGAAAATTTTTAAAAACATCTAACAAACAGTTTCGTCAGTTTAACGGTAGAGCATTTCAGTGAACATCAATTGAAAACAGACACAAAATATCTTATCGTCAACAATTAATCGTGACCTGATGCGATCGCAGTCAACCGTGAATACTCGATGAAAGGTTTTCGCACGAGTGAACAGTTTGTGTCGCCTTTAGTACATTTTTTGAAAACAGAAGAGTTTTTTTCAGCATTAGCCTTTAGCAAAATACTCTAATCTAGTAGCTCATGTTGACTATCCCACTACAATACTTCCTAAATGACATAAAAAACATCTTCCACATAAACTTTGCTCGCAGCACTTCACTATAATTTCCCATGGAAACTACGAGCATAAATAAACAGCGGGACAAGTCGTTCGAATTCTTGTCAATTCTCTCGACTGTTGACCTTTAAAAACACTTAATCACAGCTTGAATCATTCGAAAATTCATACAGTGACAAATAATAATGTGAATTATGTATTCTTATTTCTTTTGAGGCAATCGAGTACGGTTAAACCTGTACGAGCGGGCACTTTCTGAAAATGAGAGACTTCTAGAATTACAGGTAGCTTCTATTTAAAAAAAAACGTTCGTGCGGGAATTTAGTCAACGTAGAGCATTTCAGCGATAAGATATTGAGTTCTTAGGTCAGAATTCAGAGAATAACTAACTTGATACGGTGCAGCCAGCCACGAAACTGCTTTAAACGGCAGATGCTCAAACCTCCCGGGAGGTGTGGGGGAACTCCTATATGCAAAGGTTGATAAATTTTTGTCGTCTCGGGTACAAATCAAGGATTCTGGTGTCAATTAGGGTGTTGACGACGAAACATCACCATTTTAAGCTGTCAAAGCATCGTTTAGGGTGCACTAGAAGAAATAATAATTAAAAGAAACGCTCTTATTTAATTATTATTTTCAGGCTTGATTTCTGCTGATCTCTCGATTACGCAAGTCGGGTCTACAAGTGCCCACGGGATCCTCCTTGAACAACAGCTAGTAATCAAACCTATTCTTTTAGGGGTATAATGAAGCTCAGGCAACGTCCACAAAGTCTCATGTAGGAGTTAAATTCAAATTTTCCATACGAGCATTCATTGCCTTCAAGTTTCATTTGGGAGCTCCCCCAGGTTTCCAAATGTCTAACGGGAAGTGATGGATTGACGGATTGACGGAGTGACGGAGTGACGGAGTGACGGAGTGACGGAGTGACGGAGTGACGGAGTGACGGAGTGACGGAGTGACGGAGTGACGGAGTGACGGAGTGACGGAGTGACGGAGTGACGGAGTGACGGAGTGACGGAGTGACGGAGTGACGGAGTGACGGAGTGACGGAGTGACGGAGTGAAGGAGTGAAGGAGTGAAGGAGTGAAGGAGTGAAGGAGTGAAATCGGGTCCACCACGACAACTTGGAAAATATATTTTCCATGTTAAAAAGGGAATGCAGTCCCAGTGCAGACTGGACTGACATTTTTTGACCTTCGGCGAAAGAGAACTACATCATCGCAAAGCACGTGAAAACGAGACGATTTGCGTTTTCGGTCATTCATGATTTTTCGTTCGTAGTAGTTTTGATTCTGGCCGAGCGTTGCCTATTTGGTCAGGATGCGAGATGAAGTGCTTTTGTTGCATAACTGTGACAACAATTATTTACTTTGAATCGCATCGGCATTGAGATGAATTAACAGTGGCAACAGCCATATTTCATTGGCTACAATTTGGTGGACAGAAAGCGAGGGTCAAAATTGAATCGATGGAAGAGTACTTCAAGCCAAGACCTATAAGAGTAAGCCCAGAACTAAGGAACAGCAAAATGCTGACTATTTGTACTCAACAGCTCAGAGCGGAACTAATAATTTATGCCAGTCGCACGGAGTTGTTGTTTGCGATAAACCAACGGAAAAACCGACACGCTAGGTCCAAATGTTTTACAATTGTTAGCTGATATGTGTGCTTTCAGCTTATCCCCACACGGCTTAGATACTTGATGTACCAAACAAGTATTCTTTAAAAAACAATTGTCCTTTACGTTCAACTTACTGTGGTTAAGTGAAACTGATGATGTTTTAGCATGAATTTGAAAGAAAATGTTACAATGAAACTTGTGAGTTACTGAAACTAAAGCCGTCAGGTCAACGTGTCATAAAGGTCGTCATAATCGTAGTTCACCTGGAGTGCATGTCATAGATGGGACGTCGCTTTGCTACGCGTAGAGCAAAGAAATCAATAATCCACAGGCATAGTGGACTTTGCCAGTATGTCCATATGCGCCGCAAAACTTCAGCGCGTTTTCCAAATAGAGATTGGGTGATTCAACAACAGACAACTATTATCACAGGGGCGCCGCAGAACGCACTCTAATCTTTGATTAACTGCTGTAATAATGATGATAGTAATCACTGGCGGCGAGACTGTTAGACTGTCCTTTCGCTCTTGATAAACTTCGTTGAAACTGAGTAAGCCAAGTTCAGAGCACTAAAACAAACGGAAAGTACACTAAATACTTGTGAGTTGCGTTGGTGGACACAGAACAGTTCGGAAGTCTCTAACCAATGAATTTACTTATGTGGTTTTAGGTTGTGAGTTTGAGTTTATCATGTGAACCATGGCGAGCAAATGGAATGCGGGAGTACTTTCTGGCGAATAAACCGGAAGGATAACATGGAAGTGGAGGCAGCGAACAGCGACATTCTGGAGTGTAAAAAGCAGGCCCAGTTACTGGTAAACTCGGATAATCCACCGTGTTTTGACAATGGGAGAAGGAAAGGTTCTATGCGGAGCATGAAAGAGTTATGGGAAGAGAAGGGCTATGGCTATTTGAATCTCCCGAAGCAGAATTTAATGGACCAAGCAGCAAAACTGGAAAAAAAAAACCAGGGAACGCTGGACAAAAAGCAAGCCAAAGTATTGGAAGTTCAAGTTCAAGTTTTTATTATTTTACACTGTTTACAGACGTGATACAACTTAATATAACATAGTTTACAATTATATAGAAATAAAAAAATACAAACAAAAGTTAACCAGAAAAAAGTTAACCAGGAAGGAACGAAGAATCTGTCGAGCGTTTTCAGAATGCAAATACAGTAGATCAGGATTTGCATATGGAAGAAAGTAGACCTGTTCCAGATGAACAGCCTAATACCATCGGCTCAGATGCATGTGAGCTTCTAGAATTATCGGCCCATATTTACACTCAGATCAATCCGTGCGAAACCGTACTATTCAGTGACACACGAACAAAAGGAAAACCAATAAAGGGCAACCTTCCTTTATTCTGTTGTCACAGCATTTCTTTTGTTCAAGGTGTGGAAAAAACAAGGGCAAACGGATCGTCAGAGCACAAGAGCAAAAGATCAAAGTGGCAAATAGTTTACGAGGAAAAGGCGAGATCCATACCATAGTTAATGGAGGGGACCCTCCATACGGAAAAAGATCTCAATCGCTAAAGCGGAAATCGATCGCCTGAAAGAAAACAGAAAATTGATGAAGAGAGGGAAAAGGAATAGAGAGATCCTGTAAAAAGACTGCAAAATGTTATCCATAGCTTCACTTGTGAACTACATAGAACGACAGAAATGTGCTTTGAGAAAGTTGAACAGAGCTTTTTGTAGGAAAAAGAAAAATCAAGAAGCGAGGGTTATAAATCAACAGTTTAAAGATGATGCAGGGTGAGTGTATGCTAATATGAGAGAGATGTTAGCCAAGAACGAAGATTGCGATCATCTCAAGTATGAAGGATTCTTTGGAAACACTAATGAAGAGGAGAGAGAGGTTTGGTAGTATTGGGGAGGCGAGTTCGTTTTGGAGAGGATTGTGGAAAGTAGAAGGGACTGGGAATAGTCAGGCTGTATGGCTGGGACGAGGTGAGGCATGCGATCTTTAGTAAGTTCCCGCCACCAACGGATGAAGCCTGGACACTAGAAACCGCTGAAGCAGTAGGGTTGTTGAAAAGAAAGAACTGGAATGCTCCGGGGCCGGATAGGTTGGTAAATTTTTGGTGGAAGCGTGCGCATGCGCTACACGAGGGTGTAGCTCGGTCATTTGAAGCGATTTCGAGAACCGATCATGAGTATCCATCCTGGTTTGCTGAAGGAAAAACATCATTAATACCAAAACCGGGAGAGTTTACCAGCGACAATCAGAGACCAATCGCTTGTCTGAATACTTCTTACAAGTGGTTTACTTCGTGTTTGCTTGATCCCACAGATCAGCATCTTGAAGAGCATGGTTTGATGGAAGGATCACAGAGGGGCGCTAAGAAGGGCTGCAGTGGAACGGTAGATGATTTATTGATTGATAGGGTGGTGACATTGGGCTGTAAGAGAAGAAGGCGTAATTTGATTATGGCTTATTTGTTTTTCTTAACAACCCATCAGCAATGGATAACGCCCAGGGAAGGGGCCCTAGTGGATGACTTAGAACTTCTCTCATTTGAAGCTTTCGGTTTTCTGCTATTAATATCATCTGGGCAATTAGATTTCTATAAGCTTTCAGGATGATCTCTTTCGACGTTTTGCTCGACTTGCACCTTTGTGTTCAGGTCGGTAAATGTTTGCAGCTTTGCCTTTGGGATTGTATCATGGAACTTGGTTTTAGCTGGCTGTGACTCCAGTCGCTCTCCACGAAAGATTTCATATGCCTTCTCTCCAACAGCTTCAGCAACAAGCAAATCTTGCTGTATCTTTGGAGGGGCCACTTTTCCAGTGGAAAGACATACCAGATCTTGCTACACGCTACTGAATGGGTCAAGCCAATGACTTTGGACCATTGATACCAGGGACTTAACATCGGTCTCATTTCGGACAATTCTGGTGCTCTGGAGATTGCTGTGATGGAAATTTGATTTATCAGGGAATGGTTATGAAACTCGACAAACTTCTTTGTTTTAGGTTATTGTTCGCTTTTTTGGCCTTGACCGTGCACAAAACACAATAGTCGTTTACTCCGTTCTGATGATCTAACCAACAGAAACGTGTTGGTTACGTGACTCATGCATAGTGTATGAACGCTAAACAAAAGATTTTGCACGGTCATGGACCTTCCAACTTAAATCTTAGCATCTTTGTTTGCTCCTTTGATGTTTGCCGGGCTTCCTAACCATTCCGCTTTATTAACTATGGATTTATTTAAGTCTAGCATGTCCTTCATCAGCCTCAGGAAGATACTGCGGTGCGGTATTCAGCAATGAGATAATACTTGCTCACGGCTCCCGCTTTAAGACTAAATCTTTTGGTGCCCCCCGCCATTTGTCTGTCTTTATTTACAGTTTCTTCACATGCCTGGTCGACAGGAACTTTTCCAAAAGGATTGCCCTCCCCTATCTGGACTGACAATCCTCCAGATTTGAGATATTTGAAAGCTTCTGGGTTTTCCTCAGAAACATATCTTGACAAGTAGTGAGCATAGCTAAGATTATCGTGAGCAAAACACCAAGGAATTATTTTGCTAATGATTGACAGATGTAGCTCCCAGTTCCCCTCTCTGGATGCTCTCATCAAATTCAGAAGAATCTCTACGATGTGAAGATAAGACATCCAGAAGCTAGACAGCTTCCTATTACTGTTGCGAAGGTAGCCCAGGTACTTGTCATAAAGAACAATGAACTCCGAGTACGGTTGACTTTTCATGACTGCATTGAATTCCCGTTAACATGGATTATTATACAGTGGGATTAGGTCATTGAAGAACTGTTGTACGGACAAATTCTTCTCAGGGAATTTTTCAATCCATGACTGAAATCCTTTCCAAGCAAGTCTCGGCAGGGCTTCATATATTAGCTTGTGAAATCTAACGGCACGATTGTATCTGCGTCCATCAAGAACACCAGAAACAGATCCCTCTGCGATCACCCCAGACTCGATACAAATGCCCCTTAGGCCTGCATCTTGAAAGCGCTTTTCCAAGTATAGATAACAGCGTGCAGATTGTGTGAAATAGTCCATTCTCAATACAATGCTTTAAAACATGTCAGGGTATTTCCACACAATCTCAGTTGCCTTAGCATAAAGGGCTTGATCAAGCACAACCATAAAGCTCTTCATTTGAAGCGTATCCTTGACCTTAACAGAGTGCACCAAAACTTCATGGACGGTTGACGTGTTGGTTGCAGGTGCGTTGATTCTGGGAAGATACCCAACACTGTCTTAACGAACTTCAACTTTATTGCACACCGAAATATTGAAACCAGTCCATCCACTAACTTTCTGCGGTAGTATCGAAAACGAAGACCCTGAAAACGGAGACCCGAAGACCTAAGACCTACGAAAACGAACACCCCTACGAAAACGCAGACCTCCTACGAAAACCAAGACCCCTTTATTTTTTGTAGGGAACTTTGTAGGAAATGAAACTGATAATACTCTTCTCGGCCAGAACTGATGAATAACGGCGGTTCATCTAGAAATAGACCAAGCCTGAAAATAGACATTAACAAGGTTCGAGATCTATCATCATCTGGGATATCAATAAAATACTAACACAAATGTAACGTAATGTAATGTGTTCAATCAAAATAAAGAAACTGAAACAAGTACAAACGAGCGAATACCGAAGACCAACGGACGAAGCATGAAATATTGTAATACTTTTAATTGTTATTCACTCAAAATATTTCACCCTTTCTGACTGGTTAAAGCCACACGCATAATTCACCATAACCAGATGCTGTTGACCAAATTTAGAAAGAATTTTGTCATGTTCAACCGATGACGTCAAAACTGCAGCCCACTGCAGATTATTGAACCCTTGATCGAGAAACCTAGGCCTGGGGACGAGGTTGTATCGTTTTTGGTGAGCAGAAAAACAAAGAGCTCATTTTCTCCGGCCTTTAAGGTGGCTGAACACAGTTTTTGATACCTCTGTTTCATTTACATTTTTCTCTAAAACCCTTGATCCTTTGGTGACCAAAAATGGCAGCAAGCAAGTTAACAACACAAACTTCAACTTTTTGATAATTAAGCTGACGTATGTACCGTTGCCATGGCAACATGATCAAATATAAACAGGTGTTTAAAATCGGTTTTGTTTATTTGCAGAAAATCTAGTCATTAGATTTTCATTATAATTTGCATGCAACAAGCTTGTAACGATACTCGCAAGTTAGGGCTATTTTAATAATAATTTAACAAACGGATCTTTAATTATCCTTCTTTGAAGGTTCACTGGCATATCTTGAATTTTCTTTGTTAAAGTTCAATTTTTTTTCAATCCTCCAGTTACTTATTTCCTAAAGTATTTTCGTGCCAAATTTCGTGAAATTCTAATGTGTGGTTCTCGAGAAATAAGCGCCTCCGAGAAGTCAATTTTTCACTCAATCGCACTTTTTTCGACTAACTACGCATGCGCTGCATTTAACTGGGTTCTTTTAGCAACAAAGAAATAGCAGAGCTGAGTTCTTTGCATCGTTACCTTTCTAACATACCTTTGTAATAAAAGAGTACAACCATCAATTCAATACATTGTGTTCATTTGTGAAGAAAAAAATAGTACAGATAGCGCAGACATTGAGCAAATAAAATGATCGCTCTATTTATGCCATGTTTGTTTTTATGCAATACTTGTGCGCGCGCTGAATCGCGTTTGCAAGAGCGCGCGCCAAAACTGTGTTCGGCCACCTTAAGAGTTTTGTGTGTAAAACACGAGAATCCAACAATATACTGTTCGTCGGTTGAGACAAATCAAGTTCCAGGAAATCCTGCAAAGAGCTGAGACGATGTTAATTTATACCAAAAAGTCCAAGATTTACTCCAGTATCATGGCTAATGGATTTGCACAAGACCCTTTCATTCGGACTTTGTGATGAGTGGATAGGTCGTTAAGGATTTTGGCTTCTTTGAGAAACAAACGCTTCTCGTATGTGTTTTGCCGAAGCAACTCTTTGATAATGACGACTTCCTCAACGACTTTTGGTAGTGAAAACGGCTCCAATGCTGCCTCTTTCAATGTCTTCCTTGTCGTAGAGCTACTCCCATCGAAAATCTGGTAATTCAGTGAGCGTCAATCAATTCTGGCCGCGAAGAGTTATATTGAAATTACTTCTTTTCCTACAAAAAATAAAAGGGTCTCCGTTCTCGTAGGAAGTCTTCGTTTTCGTAGCCGGGGAGTCTTCGTTTTCGTAGGTCTTAGGTCTCCGGGTCTTCGTTTTCGATACTACCAACTTTCTGCCCGGAGTCTGCATGTAGTCGCACTAAGACCCATAGAAGGTTTTTTCTTCGTGCGTTTCCAAGTGCTTCCTGGCAGGTAACTTCTACAAATCTTCTAGAACGAGGTCCGCAACGGTCTCCTGCATTGTACATTGTACATTGTACATTGTACACTCCTCTTTTTTAATCTTAACTATGTGCATTGATGGTCGGAAGCAACAGTTGGACTTGCCTCTGCCCTTGTATAACCCTTGTAGCATGTACTGTGGTAACAAGCTTCAGCTGCTATGATTTCACGGGACGCAATTGCGAGAATTCTGCTGTCCCTCTTTTCCATGGCTGATTTTCGAATTGAGTGATCTGCTCGCAAATCTATGCATTGTACCAGGGGTTCCCGATTGCTTGTTTCCTTAAGATACTTACTCTTCTTTTCACAGAATATGCATACATGTTCGTACGTCGTGCTGGTGGTAGGGGACTTTCTGATCGAGGTCCTCTTACCTGTCGTTGCTTACTGGTTGTCAGTTCCTTGCAGCTTTGAAATTGTTTCTATAAAGAGCTTTTTCATGGTAATCTGTTCAATTCCTCGGCAAGACTTTTTTTTGTACCTTATCTTGTGCCCAGCCAGGTAAAATATGATCTAAATTCTCAAAACTTTCCGCCATTTTAAAACGCAGAGGGTAAGATCTCTGCAATGATGATGTCATTCGTGCATCTGTCCTCTACTAGATCATGGGCAAAACCAATCAAAATGCGAGAACTTAAAATAACCGCAGTTTAAATATGAATTATTTCATATATACTTCACATTATTTCACTCCTCACAGGAGATATGAACTCAATAAATTAACCTCGTTCCCAATGTGTGGCTTGATAGCTCAGTTGGTAGAGCATCGCACGGGTATTTCGCGGAGGTCAAGGGATACCGTTGAAGCCCTGTTTTTTTTCAGGCTTCTTCTTTCCAATTGCTTAAATTGGAAAATTTACTGCAATGATCATGATTTCTTCACTATAATAACTTGGGTTATTATACAATATGGGTTAGAACATGAAAGTCCTCTAGGACATTGAGTACCACAAGGATAACATTTTCTAGCGTTAAGAATGTCAAGGTTATCCTTTGTTCAGATACCCAAAGAAAAAGCAACTGCCAGAAAGATTTTGTTACCTCACAATGAAAGAATAAATGCTCAGGGGACTCGACTTCTGTTCAGCAAAAGGCCCAAAGTGGAAAATCAAGCATTTCAAATCTGAATAATTTGTCATTTGTAACGTTATTTAACAATTTGTACTGAAATTCTATGCGTGATGGAAAACAGAAGTAGATTTCTTTCCATTCCAGAGTAAGACCTGGATACTTTAGCCACCGTTTGCTTTGTCAGATAGTAAATCTTTAATTTTAATGATTCCTGATGGACAGCAAGATGTTTTATATAACACGACTTGTTCTCAATAAGGATAAACTTGTTGTTCCATATTGTTTGGTTTACAATAACATAAGAGTAACGTTTAACGTTTGTTGTGTATCTATATCAGACCACGCATCGAGACACTTTGTAGAAGTCCAGTAGCTAAATGGGAAGTTTATGGGAATCAACACATTGCAGCATAAAATAGATTTCCGGCAATGTCACCTAACAACGTTTCGTGGACGTTTTTCCAAGGGCTATTAATTGTAATCTTCAATAAGTCGTTTTAATGTTATCATTCTCTGTAACAAAATCTAGATTGCATATTGTGCATCTTTAAAGGACAGCATTCTCTATATCATTAATAAGAGCATGCATTTTATCTCGTAGTTACCAAAACAGGGAATGACCTAAAATGACCTCAAAATTGCTTTCCATATAAAACCACAGAACAGTTTGTTCACATCCCTAACAAGATCTTCTGAGACTGAGATTACTGAGGCCTTATACATACATGTAAATTTAGGGATAGCAAATGTTTTAATGATTTGAACTCTGTCGAGTTGCGTAAGACCTCGCCACCTCCACAAAATAAATTGCCCATAACTTTCCAACGGTAGGGCCATAGGCTCGTTTACCTGTATTGTCTTCCCAATACCTGCAGGTTCCCACTCTTACTACAGCTTCATTTACATATTGCCCATGAAACAAACACGGTGGCTGATCCAGGATTAGATTAAAAACCCCAGCTCAAATTAAATAATAATTCTTATAGCGATTTCTCCAATTATAATTATAATTGATGAGCATTCAGTTTGGTTAATCTACTTATCTCCTATGAGCGATTATAGGAAAACTCAACTGATTCCCATCACTACGAAAATAACACTTACTTTCCATTAGCAATTGCCTCTTCTTTCTTTCTCTGTGAAAAAAGTAAAAATATATATTCATAAATTGTTATCTAAAATTATCAGGGCCAAACTGACTGATGACCACAAATCCACGGGGATCCTAATAATAGTTTCCTGATGCATGTCCAATAAATTTAATTGTACTTTCCAATACCTATGTCCATCTTGTATAATCTTTTATGCCTGGTTCAAAAACTCATTAATAATTCATGAGCCTAACCGCCTATCAAAACACCGATAAAGCGTCACGTGCATGAGCTTTATATACGATAAAACACTCCTCGTTAGTATTCTTTATATAAAGAATACTGATAAAGCATAGCTTGTTTTTCTTGTATGCTAATATCTTCCCCTCACAATTTGAACCTTTGTTCGGACTCCCAAGACACACGCTTTTTGTGGAATGTTTTTGAAGCCGTTCAAAAAACTCGCAGCACGTGTTTTATCGGGTCTAAAACCACTCGGCTGCGCCTCGTGGTTTTAAACCCCATAAAACACTTCTGCTCGTTTTTTAAACATTACTTCATAAAGACCTGATACTTTTAAAAAACAAATCACATTTTTTCAGAGACTTGCTTTCTGCTGAGTTTGAAATAACCGAGCCCTCTGACAAATTACTTTTAGTACAGGAAGATCTGCAAAGAAACATGCAAGACAAACAGGAAACTGGCATTTCTTTATTTCTTAAAATGCCGCCTAGTATTAAATTACCCTGGGGAGAAATCTCTATTCCTCATTAGCTCAGCTTCTCGGGGATTTCCCCACCCAGTCACTCCTCCCAAATAATCCACAAATTTTAAATTCAATGTTAATTAAGCTATTTATTATTGATTTTGTTATGCTTAAATTTCATTGTGTGTGGTAAAAATAAAAAATAAATTAATGTGTGTATAAAGATTGTAGTGGTTGCTTCTTACTAAATCTAAACAACTACAAGGGTAGGGAGGTGCGAGGTGACAAGTGATTTAAACTCCACTTGGTAGATTCAAACTGATTTGTTTAATGACAGATCAAGTCCATAGATCTAGTTCACAATAGGTAACTGTTGTAAGCTGGTTCTAAGGCTACTCAATGAATTAACTAAACAAACTCAACGATCAAAAGTGTTCATCATTCAGCACGTTCTCAAAGTTAATTCCCGCGGCCGCTCATCTGCGGGGCGGCCCATAAAACGCCAGGGAACCCCAAGCCGTAGGGGGGTCCCCACAGGTTCAACAATATTACAACAGTAACGACTGACGAAATAGCGAAAACCAGTAGATCGTAAGTAGTACCAGTAGATACAAATAGGTGTAGCAGTCATGCAAGTAGATGTAGTAGTCGTAGTAGGTTTGAACTGAAAAGCCAAATAGTTAAGAATACGTACCCTTAGATAAGGCATAACAATACAAATCTAATCAACAGAACAATCATAATAACACTAACGAGACCATAGCTTGAAACAGAGGTGACAATTGACACTTGAAACTAGTAAGAGGGTCTATTATAGGAGGTCGAAACCGCAAACCGCTTTCGTTTTCTTCTAAAATCCGACACTGCCCTACGGGTAGGACGATTATCCTCATAACCGATCTTTTAACAGCACGTAGCAAATTCTTTGCGATATGTTAGCTCAGTAATCGTATATCTCCTCACAAAGACCACAAGATCTTTAAAAGAACAGAACAAATTGTTTCTATAACTCCATTCAGTAACCAGAGAACAAAAAGGTTTTGACGTCTAATGGGCTGTTCACAAACACAAAGATTGCTCGAAATGTTTATAACGAATTGTAAAAGTACAAATTTTTAGGGCTGGATGTGTCGTCTGTTCTTATGTGGCCGTTCTAACATGGATTTACGGACAAAACAAGCTTGTGAATTTTACATTTAACAGCCCTTTTCATGGTTAATTTTTCTCTTTTGCAGTACAATGTAATCCAACGTGGATGCGAGGCAATTTTGGGCTAAAACTGCAAAATAGCCCGAAATTGCCTCACATACATGCTAGATTTTATTGTAATGGAAATGAGCAAGGTTAACCGTGAAAAGGGCTATTATATCGACATTCGCCACATCGTCCGCCATCTTTCCACTTGAGGGGTGGCAAATGGTAAAATCCGAGACTTGCCGAGACGCCAAGACCCTTGTTTGAAAATCCGAGATCGAGCCTTGAACGTTTTAACAAAATCCGAGCCGAGACTCTGTACGAAGAAAACCGGGCCCGAAACTTCATTTTGCGTAAGTCCGGGCCGGTTCTAAAGCTGTTCAAAGCGAGACATGAGTAACACCATTTTCTAAGATAAATAAATATAACCAAGTTATATCTGTAGCCTTAAAATCGTATTACACTGACTACATTTCCTGTAGCTTGCTCTGTTAACTTATTGTACGTATTTGTACCAATAGCAGTCGGTCAGTCGCAGCTAGGTGCCAACTCTTTAGTTATGGATTAAAATTTTCGACCTTTTACGTAGCCTGCGAGCAGTGTCACGTTTGGGGTGGCCCGGGCTCGCAGACTCCTCCCGGACATATTGCCTCGCCTTTGAATTCACAAAAATTAGTTAAAAATTAGAAGGTTTTGTATGGAGCAGGAAGGCTTTGCCCTCCAGAAACCTTCCTGGTTATTAATCACTAACCGAAAGCAAGCTGCTGGCATATAAACCCATTCGGAGATAGAAGAGGGTAAAATATTCAGGTAAACATGGAAATTTTAGCCCTTACACCGAAAGGCAAGATTTTATGGCAGCTTGAAACTTGCAAAATTACAAGGATTTGTATGGAAAACCACGGAGCGTGACT
>JAHPZR010041357.1:0-20000 GCA_019787425.1 Platygyra sinensis | reverse complement strand
TGTGGTCATCAGTCAGTTTGGCCCTGATAATTTTAGATAACAATTTATGAATATATATTTTTACTTTTTTCACAGAGAAAGAAAGAAGAGGCAATTGCTAATGGAAAGTAAGTGTTATTTTCGTAGTGATGGGAATCAGTTGAGTTTTCCTATAATCGCTCATAGGAGATAAGTAGATTAACCAAACTGAATGCTCATCAATTATAATTATAATTGGAGAAATCGCTATAAGAATTATTATTTAATTTGAGCTGGGGTTTTTAATCTAATCCTGGATCAGCCACCGTGTTTGTTTCATGGGCAATATGTAAATGAAGCTGTAGTAAGAGTGGGAACCTGCAGGTATTGGGAAGACAATACAGGTAAACGAGCCTATGGCCCTACCGTTGGAAAGTTATGGGCAATTTATTTTGTGGAGGTGGCGAGGTCTTACGCAACTCGACAGAGTTCAAATCATTAAAACATTTGCTATCCCTAAATTTACATGTATGTATAAGGCCTCAGTAATCTCAGTCTCAGAAGATCTTGTTAGGGATGTGAACAAACTGTTCTGTGGTTTTATATGGAAAGCAATTTTGAGGTCATTTTAGGTCATTCCCTGTTTTGGTAACTACGAGATAAAATGCATGCTCTTATTAATGATATAGAGAATGCTGTCCTTTAAAGATGCACAATATGCAATCTAGATTTTGTTACAGAGAATGATAACATTAAAACGACTTATTGAAGATTACAATTAATAGCCCTTGGAAAAACGTCCACGAAACGTTGTTAGGTGACATTGCCGGAAATCTATTTTATGCTGCAATGTGTTGATTCCCATAAACTTCCCATTTAGCTACTGGACTTCTACAAAGTGTCTCGATGCGTGGTCTGATATAGATACACAACAAACGTTAAACGTTACTCTTATGTTATTGTAAACCAAACAATATGGAACAACAAGTTTATCCTTATTGAGAACAAGTCGTGTTATATAAAACATCTTGCTGTCCATCAGGAATCATTAAAATTAAAGATTTACTATCTGACAAAGCAAACGGTGGCTAAAGTATCCAGGTCTTACTCTGGAATGGAAAGAAATCTACTTCTGTTTTCCATCACGCATAGAATTTCAGTACAAATTGTTAAATAACGTTACAAATGACAAATTATTCAGATTTGAAATGCTTGATTTTCCACTTTGGGCCTTTTGCTGAACAGAAGTCGAGTCCCCTGAGCATTTATTCTTTCATTGTGAGGTAACAAAATCTTTCTGGCAGTTGCTTTTTCTTTGGGTATCTGAACAAAGGATAACCTTGACATTCTTAACGCTAGAAAATGTTATCCTTGTGGTACTCAATGTCCTAGAGGACTTTCATGTTCTAACCCATATTGTATAATAACCCAAGTTATTATAGTGAAGAAATCATGATCATTGCAGTAAATTTTCCAATTTAAGCAATTGGAAAGAAGAAGCCTGAAAAAAAACAGGGCTTCAACGGTATCCCTTGACCTCCGCGAAATACCCGTGCGATGCTCTACCAACTGAGCTATCAAGCCACACATTGGGAACGAGGTTAATTTATTGAGTTCATATCTCCTGTGAGGAGTGAAATAATGTGAAGTATATATGAAATAATTCATATTTAAACTGCGGTTATTTTAAGTTCTCGCATTTTGATTGGTTTTGCCCATGATCTAGTAGAGGACAGATGCACGAATGACATCATCATTGCAGAGATCTTACCCTCTGCGTTTTAAAATGGCGGAAAGTTTTGAGAATTTAGATCATATTTTACCTGGCTGGGCACAAGATAAGGTACAAAAAAAAGTCTTGCCGAGGAATTGAACAGATTACCATGAAAAAGCTCTTTATAGAAACAATTTCAAAGCTGCAAGGAACTGACAACCAGTAAGCAACGACAGGTAAGAGGACCTCGATCAGAAAGTCCCCTACCACCAGCACGACGTACGAACATGTATGCATATTCTGTGAAAAGAAGAGTAAGTATCTTAAGGAAACAAGCAATCGGGAACCCCTGGTACAATGCATAGATTTGCGAGCAGATCACTCAATTCGAAAATCAGCCATGGAAAAGAGGGACAGCAGAATTCTCGCAATTGCGTCCCGTGAAATCATAGCAGCTGAAGCTTGTTACCACAGTACATGCTACAAGGGTTATACAAGGGCAGAGGCAAGTCCAACTGTTGCTTCCGACCATCAATGCACATAGTTAAGATTAAAAAAGAGGAGTGTACAATGTACAATGTACAATGTACAATGCAGGAGACCGTTGCGGACCTCGTTCTAGAAGATTTGTAGAAGTTACCTGCCAGGAAGCACTTGGAAACGCACGAAGAAAAAACCTTCTATGGGTCTTAGTGCGACTACATGCAGACTCCGGGCAGAAAGTTGGTAGTATCGAAAACGAAGACCCGGAGACCTAAGACCTACGAAAACGAAGACTCCCCGGCTACGAAAACGAAGACTTCCTACGAGAACGGAGACCCTTTTATTTTTTGTAGGAAAAGAAGTAATTTCAATATAACTCTTCGCGGCCAGAATTGATTGACGCTCACTGAATTACCAGATTTTCGATGGGAGTAGCTCTACGACAAGGAAGACATTGAAAGAGGCAGCATTGGAGCCGTTTTCACTACCAAAAGTCGTTGAGGAAGTCGTCATTATCAAAGAGTTGCTTCGGCAAAACACATACGAGAAGCGTTTGTTTCTCAAAGAAGCCAAAATCCTTAACGACCTATCCACTCATCACAAAGTCCGAATGAAAGGGTCTTGTGCAAATCCATTAGCCATGATACTGGAGTAAATCTTGGACTTTTTGGTATAAATTAACATCGTCTCAGCTCTTTGCAGGATTTCCTGGAACTTGATTTGTCTCAACCGACGAACAGTATATTGTTGGATTCTCGTGTTTTACACACAAAACTCTTAAGGTGGCCGAACACAGTTTTGGCGCGCGCTCTTGCAAACGCGATTCAGCGCGCGCACAAGTATTGCATAAAAACAAACATGGCATAAATAGAGCGATCATTTTATTTGCTCAATGTCTGCGCTATCTGTACTATTTTTTTCTTCACAAATGAACACAATGTATTGAATTGATGGTTGTACTCTTTTATTACAAAGGTATGTTAGAAAGGTAACGATGCAAAGAACTCAGCTCTGCTATTTCTTTGTTGCTAAAAGAACCCAGTTAAATGCAGCGCATGCGTAGTTAGTCGAAAAAAGTGCGATTGAGTGAAAAATTGACTTCTCGGAGGCGCTTATTTCTCGAGAACCACACATTAGAATTTCACGAAATTTGGCACGAAAATACTTTAGGAAATAAGTAACTGGAGGATTGAAAAAAAATTGAACTTTAACAAAGAAAATTCAAGATATGCCAGTGAACCTTCAAAGAAGGATAATTAAAGATCCGTTTGTTAAATTATTATTAAAATAGCCCTAACTTGCGAGTATCGTTACAAGCTTGTTGCATGCAAATTATAATGAAAATCTAATGACTAGATTTTCTGCAAATAAACAAAACCGATTTTAAACACCTGTTTATATTTGATCATGTTGCCATGGCAACGGTACATACGTCAGCTTAATTATCAAAAAGTTGAAGTTTGTGTTGTTAACTTGCTTGCTGCCATTTTTGGTCACCAAAGGATCAAGGGTTTTAGAGAAAAATGTAAATGAAACAGAGGTATCAAAAACTGTGTTCAGCCACCTTAAAGGCCGGAGAAAATGAGCTCTTTGTTTTTCTGCTCACCAAAAACGATACAACCTCGTCCCCAGGCCTAGGTTTCTCGATCAAGGGTTCAATAATCTGCAGTGGGCTGCAGTTTTGACGTCATCGGTTGAACATGACAAAATTCTTTCTAAATTTGGTCAACAGCATCTGGTTATGGTGAATTATGCGTGTGGCTTTAACCAGTCAGAAAGGGTGAAATATTTTGAGTGAATAACAATTAAAAGTATTACAATATTTCATGCTTCGTCCGTTGGTCTTCGGTATTCGCTCGTTTGTACTTGTTTCAGTTTCTTTATTTTGATTGAACACATTACATTACGTTACATTTGTGTTAGTATTTTATTGATATCCCAGATGATGATAGATCTCGAACCTTGTTAATGTCTATTTTCAGGCTTGGTCTATTTCTAGATGAACCGCCGTTATTCATCAGTTCTGGCCGAGAAGAGTATTATCAGTTTCATTTCCTACAAAGTTCCCTACAAAAAATAAAGGGGTCTTGGTTTTCGTAGGAGGTCTGCGTTTTCGTAGGGGTGTTCGTTTTCGTAGGTCTTAGGTCTTCGGGTCTCCGTTTTCAGGGTCTTCGTTTTCGATACTACCGCAGAAAGTTAGTGGATGGACTGGTTTCAATATTTCGGTGTGCAATAAAGTTGAAGTTCGTTAAGACAGTGTTGGGTATCTTCCCAGAATCAACGCACCTGCAACCAACACGTCAACCGTCCATGAAGTTTTGGTGCACTCTGTTAAGGTCAAGGATACGCTTCAAATGAAGAGCTTTATGGTTGTGCTTGATCAAGCCCTTTATGCTAAGGCAACTGAGATTGTGTGGAAATACCCTGACATGTTTTAAAGCATTGTATTGAGAATGGACTATTTCACACAATCTGCACGCTGTTATCTATACTTGGAAAAGCGCTTTCAAGATGCAGGCCTAAGGGGCATTTGTATCGAGTCTGGGGTGATCGCAGAGGGATCTGTTTCTGGTGTTCTTGATGGACGCAGATACAATCGTGCCGTTAGATTTCACAAGCTAATATATGAAGCCCTGCCGAGACTTGCTTGGAAAGGATTTCAGTCATGGATTGAAAAATTCCCTGAGAAGAATTTGTCCGTACAACAGTTCTTCAATGACCTAATCCCACTGTATAATAATCCATGTTAACGGGAATTCAATGCAGTCATGAAAAGTCAACCGTACTCGGAGTTCATTGTTCTTTATGACAAGTACCTGGGCTACCTTCGCAACAGTAATAGGAAGCTGTCTAGCTTCTGGATGTCTTATCTTCACATCGTAGAGATTCTTCTGAATTTGATGAGAGCATCCAGAGAGGGGAACTGGGAGCTACATCTGTCAATCATTAGCAAAATAATTCCTTGGTGTTTTGCTCACGATAATCTTAGCTATGCTCACTACTTGTCAAGATATGTTTCTGAGGAAAACCCAGAAGCTTTCAAATATCTCAAATCTGGAGGATTGTCAGTCCAGATAGGGGAGGGCAATCCTTTTGGAAAAGTTCCTGTCGACCAGGCATGTGAAGAAACTGTAAATAAAGACAGACAAATGGCGGGGGGCACCAAAAGATTTAGTCTTAAAGCGGGAGCCGTGAGCAAGTATTATCTCATTGCTGAATACCGCACCGCAGTATCTTCCTGAGGCTGATGAAGGACATGCTAGACTTAAATAAATCCATAGTTAATAAAGCGGAATGGTTAGGAAGCCCGGCAAACATCAAAGGAGCAAACAAAGATGCTAAGATTTAAGTTGGAAGGTCCATGACCGTGCAAAATCTTTTGTTTAGCGTTCATACACTATGCATGAGTCACGTAACCAACACGTTTCTGTTGGTTAGATCATCAGAACGGAGTAAACGACTATTGTGTTTTGTGCACGGTCAAGGCCAAAAAAGCGAACAATAACCTAAAACAAAGAAGTTTGTCGAGTTTCATAACCATTCCCTGATAAATCAAATTTCCATCACAGCAATCTCCAGAGCACCAGAATTGTCCGAAATGAGACCGATGTTAAGTCCCTGGTATCAATGGTCCAAAGTCATTGGCTTGACCCATTCAGTAGCGTGTAGCAAGATCTGGTATGTCTTTCCACTGGAAAAGTGGCCCCTCCAAAGATACAGCAAGATTTGCTTGTTGCTGAAGCTGTTGGAGAGAAGGCATATGAAATCTTTCGTGGAGAGCGACTGGAGTCACAGCCAGCTAAAACCAAGTTCCATGATACAATCCCAAAGGCAAAGCTGCAAACATTTACCGACCTGAACACAAAGGTGCAAGTCGAGCAAAACGTCGAAAGAGATCATCCTGAAAGCTTATAGAAATCTAATTGCCCAGATGATATTAATAGCAGAAAACCGAAAGCTTCAAATGAGAGAAGTTCTAAGTCATCCACTAGGGCCCCTTCCCTGGGCGTTATCCATTGCTGATGGGTTGTTAAGAAAAACAAATAAGCCATAATCAAATTACGCCTTCTTCTCTTACAGCCCAATGTCACCACCCTATCAATCAATAAATCATCTACCGTTCCACTGCAGCCCTTCTTAGCGCCCCTCTGTGATCCTTCCATCAAACCATGCTCTTCAAGATGCTGATCTGTGGGATCAAGCAAACACGAAGTAAACCACTTGTAAGAAGTATTCAGACAAGCGATTGGTCTCTGATTGTCGCTGGTAAACTCTCCCGGTTTTGGTATTAATGATGTTTTTCCTTCAGCAAACCAGGATGGATACTCATGATCGGTTCTCGAAATCGCTTCAAATGACCGAGCTACACCCTCGTGTAGCGCATGCGCACGCTTCCACCAAAAATTTACCAACCTATCCGGCCCCGGAGCATTCCAGTTCTTTCTTTTCAACAACCCTACTGCTTCAGCGGTTTCTAGTGTCCAGGCTTCATCCGTTGGTGGCGGGAACTTACTAAAGATCGCATGCCTCACCTCGTCCCAGCCATACAGCCTGACTATTCCCAGTCCCTTCTACTTTCCACAATCCTCTCCAAAACGAACTCGCCTCCCCAATACTACCAAACCTCTCTCTCCTCTTCATTAGTGTTTCCAAAGAATCCTTCATACTTGAGATGATCGCAATCTTCGTTCTTGGCTAACATCTCTCTCATATTAGCATACACTCACCCTGCATCATCTTTAAACTGTTGATTTATAACCCTCGCTTCTTGATTTTTCTTTTTCCTACAAAAAGCTCTGTTCAACTTTCTCAAAGCACATTTCTGTCGTTCTATGTAGTTCACAAGTGAAGCTATGGATAACATTTTGCAGTCTTTTTACAGGATCTCTCTATTCCTTTTCCCTCTCTTCATCAATTTTCTGTTTTCTTTCAGGCGATCGATTTCCGCTTTAGCGATTGAGATCTTTTTCCGTATGGAGGGTCCCCTCCATTAACTATGGTATGGATCTCGCCTTTTCCTCGTAAACTATTTGCCACTTTGATCTTTTGCTCTTGTGCTCTGACGATCCGTTTGCCCCTTGTTTTTTCCACACCTTGAACAAAAGAAATGCTGTGACAACAGATTAAAGGAAGGTTGCCCTTTATTGGTTTTCCTTTTGTTCGTGTGTCACTGAATAGTACGGTTTCGCACGGATTGATCTGAGTGTAAGTATGGGCCGATAATTCTAGAAGCTCACATGCATCTGAGCCGAGGGTATTAGGCTGTTCATCTGGAACAGGTCTACTTTCTTCCATATGCAAATCCTGATCTACTGTATTTGCATTCTGAAAACGCTCGACAGATTCTTCGGTCCTTCCTCGCCCTCTTGTTCCAATACTTTGGCTTACTTTTTGTCCAGCGTTCCCTAGTGTTTTTTTTTTTTTCAGTTTTGCTGCTTCGTCCATTAAATTCTGCTTCGGGAGATTCAAATAGCCATAGCCCTTCTCTTCCCATAGCTCTTTCATGATCCGCATATAACCTTTCCTTCTCCCATTGTCAAAACACGGTGGATTATCCGAGTTTACCAGTAACTGGGCCTGCTTTTTACACTCCAGAATGTCGCTGTTCGCTGCCTCATTCCATTTTATCCTTCCGTTTATTCGCAGAAGTCACTCCCGCATTCCATTGCTCGCCATGGTTTCACAATTGATAAACTCAAACTCAAAACTAAACCACTAAGTAAATTCATTTGTTCAGAGACACCGAACTGTTCTGTAGTCCACCACGCAACTTCACAAGTATTTACTGTACTTTTCCGTTTGTATTTTAGTGCTCTGAACTTGGCTTACTTTCAGTTTCAACGAAGTTTATCAAGAGCGATAAGACATGTCTAACCTACTCGTCGCCATGATTATTATCATCATTATTACTAGCAATAATCAAAGATTAGGGGTGCGTTCTGAGCTGTTGAGTACAAATAGTCAGCATTTTGCTGTTCCTTAGTTCTGGGCTTACTCTTATAGGTCTTGGCTTGAAGTACTCTTCCATCGATTCAATTTTGACCCTCGCTTTCTGGCCACCAAATTGTAGCCAATGAAATATGGCTGTTCCCACTGTAAATTCATCTCAATGCCGAGGCGATTCACAGTAAACAATTGTTGTCCCAGTTATGCAACAAAAGCACTTCATCTCGCATCCTGACCAAATAGGCAACGCTCGGGCCAGAATCAAAACTACTACGAACGAAAAATCATGAATGACCGAAAACGCAAATCGTCTCATTTTCACGTGCTTTGCGATGATGTAGTTCTCTTTCGCCGAAGGTCAAAAAATCTCACTGGGTCCAGTCGGCACTGGGACTGCATTCCCTTTTTAACTTGGAAAATATATTTTCCAAGTTGTCGTGGTGGACCCGATTTCACTCCTTCACTCCTTCACTCCTTCACTCCTTCACTCCTTCACTCCTTCACTCCTTCACTCCTTCACTCCTTCACTCCTTCACTCCTTCACTCCTTCACTCCTTCACTCCTTCACTCCTTCACTCCTTCACTCCTTCACTCCTTCACTCCTTCACTCCTTCACTCCTTCACTCCTTCACTCCTTCACTCCTTCACTCCTTCACTCCTTCACTCCTTCACTCCTTCACTCCTTCACTCCTTCACTCCTTCACTCCTTCACTCCTTCACTCCTTCACTCCTTCACTCCTTCACTCCTTCACTCCTTCAATCCTTCACTCCTTCAATCCTTCAATCCATCACTTCCCGTTAGACATTTGGAAACCTGGTTTAGCTCGCAAATGAAACTTGAAGGCAATGAATGCTCGTTGGAAAATTTGAATTTAACTCCTACATGAGACTTTGTGGACGTTGCCTGAGCTTCATTATACCCCTAAAAGAATAGGTTTGATTACTAGCTGTTGTTCAAGGGAGGATCCCGTGGGCACTTGTAGACCCGACTTGCATAATCGAGAGATCAGCAGAAATCAAGCCTGAAAGTAATTAAATAAGAGCGTTTCTTTTAATTATTATTTCTTCTAGTGCACCCTAGTGCTTTGACAGCTTAAAATGGTGATGTTTCGTCGTCAACACCCTAATTGACACCAGAATCCTTGATTTGTACCCAAGACGACAAAAATTTATCAACCTTTGCATATAGGAGTTTCCCCCCCCCCCCCCCTCCCGGGAGGTTTGAACATCTGCCGTTTAAGGTGGCTCAAAACAGTTTCCAGCACTTTCCAAGACGTAGATTTTGATGGGTCATTATTACCACTCTTTATCAGTTGATGCTACAATCATGGTATCAAAAAACTGCCCAATCATTGGTGAACACGTTGGTATTATTTTTGTGACGCAATAAGTTACCATAGCAACACTATAGCCTGCTAAAAACACCCTTAATTTTAGCTTTAAGCGCTTATATTTCAAAAACGGCACAGTGAAATTTTTTCTTATTACAGAATTTTGATAAGCAGGATAAGATGCAACTTTTGTCAAAGTCTGAAAAAATTCCGTGCATGGGGTTCAGAGCCACCTTAAATTTTCGAAAATTTAAGGTGGCTCTGAACCCCATGTACAGAATCTAAGTCTTTGAATGTGCTGGAAACTGTTTTGAGCCACCTTAATTAAAGCAGTTTCGTGGCTGGCTGCACCGTGTCAAGTTAGTTATTCTCTGAATTCTGACCTAAGAACTCAATATCTTATCGCTGAAATGCTCTACGTTGACTAAATTCCCGCACGAACGTTTTTTTTTAAATAGAAGCTACCTGTAATTCTAGAAGTCTCTCATTTTCCGGAAGTGCCCGCTCGTACAGGTTTAACCGTACTCGATTGCCTCAAAAGAAATAAGAATACATAATTCACATTATTATTTGTCACTGTATGAATTTTCGAATGATTCAAGCTGTGATTAAGTGTTTTTAAAGGTCAACAGTCGAGAGAATTGACAAGAATTCGAACGACTTGTCCCACTGTTTATTTATGCGACTCGTAGTTTCCATGGGAAATTAAAGAGAAGTGCTGCGAGCAAAGTTTATGTGGAAGATGTTTTTATGTCTTTTAGGAAGTATTGTAGTGGGATAGTCAACATGAGCTACTAGATTAGAGTATTTTGCCAAAGGCTAATGCAGAAAAAAACTCTTCTGAAAAAAACGTACTAAAGGCGACACAAACTGTTCACTCATGCGAAAACCTTTCATCGAGTATTCACGGTTGACTGCGACCGCATCAGGTCACGATTAATTGATGACGATAAGATATTTTGTGTCTGTTTTCAATTGATGTTCACTGAAATGCTCCACCGTTAAACTGACGAAACTGTTTGTTAGATGTTTTTAAAAATTCTCCTTGAAAATCGTTTTACGTTAACTTACCATTCGAACGACTTTTTAATACTGTTTGTGACATTCTGAAAGCTCTTCCGCAGTAACACTGTTACTCCACACTGATTGGGCAATGCTAAAGAATGCATCCAATCAGGGTGGAGCAAACAGTGTGACTGTTGCTCCTTGGCAAATCTCGGCCGGGGATGCTGGTCGCTTCGAAAGCTGCATTTCTCGAAAATTATTTGGCGGTTAGCACTTGGATTTTAAATGGATCTTCGATTGAATGCCATGAGAAGAAGCATAAACCGTTCAGTTTATCTTGTGTTCGATTTGGAAGCCGGGCGATTCAAATTTGTGGGTGAAAATCTGCTTGGCGCTGGGGAGTCGAAAATCATTTAGCCTGCGATCCATTTTCGAAGTTGAGTGGCTCGTAGCCACTTTGATCTGTCGAATGCAGTTCAAAGAAAACGTCGAACAGAACGAAAGAAGCCAAATAAGAGAGCAAAAATGACCTAGCCTCGTTTTAGTGCACACAAAAACGAGTCCCAAAGCCCCTGAAAAAACTTATAGGGGCGGCCAAATTGCATTCTTCACAAAAAGTCTCAATTTCTTGTGGTTGCAAACAAAATTAGGATCCGTCCCCGAGGAACGAGAGAATGCAATTATTATTATTATTATTATTATTGTTATTGTTATTGTTATTGTTATTGTTATTGTTATTGTTATTGTTATTGTTATTGTTATTGTTATTGTTATTGTTATTGTTATTGTTATTGTTATTGTTATTATTAAATTACTACGATGGTCTTCCTTGTCATCACATTTTCCTCCATTGATAAAATCAATGAAAATCACTTTTTTCTTTGTTCTTTCAGGGAGGAATTTGCCGTAAATGTTCTTAAATTCATTGCACAATTTGACATGTGTGGAAGAGGAAAGGAGAAATGAATGACAGAAGCCACTTAAACAGATGGATGAAGTCAGAATCTAAGAAGACAGACTCAAATAAGGAATGTTAAATATTTGGGTATACAAAGCCTGTTTTATGAAGATCGAATAGCTGCAGAAGTCTTTGTAGGGCACTAAGCCGCTAGACTTTTGTCATTGATCACTTTGCACTTCTACTCTTGCTTGTGCATAAAAAAACAGTGACATGTTACTATGGTTAGCAACGGTTTTTGGTCTGTTGTGGAAGTTTTTATTCAACCTTATGCCCAAAATCGTTCACAACGATCAATTCTACATAGTCATGCTCTACCGTTTTATAATCCCACATCTAGATATTGAACTATGGTCACATTTCTAGATAATGCACTTTATGGCTATACGATCACACATTTCTACGTTTTACTATATAACTTGATACTTTTGTGAATAATGCCCTGTTTACACCAAAGATTAAACATGTTTTGTTCCTTTTTTTAATAAACTGCCTACTCGTAGCGCGGGCGTGTTTAACAAAACATGTCTAAAATCGTGTTTTAAAGTACTACTTTGACGAAGTTGTTTAACTTTTGTGTTAATTAAACACATCCAAATGGCGTCTGTAAAAAAATTCGTGGCACAATTTCAGAGCACAGAGAGACCATGTTATTACTTCAGAAGTGGGGGGACGAAAATATACAAACAAAACTATTATCTTGTACAAGAGAGAAGCCTATATGGCAAGAAATCAGCGCATTTCTATGGGCAGTGGACTACGAGGACAGGGACGAAGACGGCTGTAAAACAAGAATACATACTTTGATAAGCCTGTAGCGTGGCTAGATGAATGCAGGAAGACGGGAAACGGAATTCCGTCATTAGTGTGTGCACTGCGTGCCCGTACACAACGAAAGAAATTTCCCTGAAGCTTAGCTCGATAACAAAATAAATGTTTCTTTTCTTTTAAACGAGCATGGTGACCTATATTTTTTATCGCATAATAATAGTGTACATATTTTCTTCTTTAATTTAAACAATTGAAATATTTTTATTGGACGGAAAGAAAGATATAAGTGAAAGCGTGCAAAAAACCATACTCTGGAATGCAAATGACCGCGAAAACAAATGCTTTACGTCCGCGTCGTTCTAAATGATGTCATTTTTCAACAAATGTCATATGGTATTGTTCCATATGCTCAACACGTTCTACCTGTCAGGTTTTTTCCCAGTATTACTTTTAATAAATTACGCTTCCAGCTACCGCAAAATGTAACTTGGACCAATGAATAACCTGCATAATTAGCACAAGTACAGGCATAAATTGGGTAAGATTGGCCCGTCATATCTCTTACTAAGTGAGCATGGTGACCTATCATTTTTGTGTTTTTCAAAACAGTGCTTGGTAGTGAACATTCAGGGAAAGTTTTAAAAAAAATTTCTGAGGAAACACCTTAAAATAACACATATCTTTGCTTTCTGATATGAATGTTCTAGTCTGTTTCAGCCGGGGCACAGCGGCGAGCAAAGTATAGCTAACTACAGCTCACGGCCAACTGTATCACAGCTATAGGGTGTCTCCGACACTACAACGATCTGATTTGAGAGTTACCAACCACAGAGGACACAAATTTTCAACGTCATTAACACTCCTTTCATTTAAAACTTGAATCGAATGGCCTCCAGGTTGATCACAACTGCAGGTTTTCCGAGCATATTTTTCAACTCCTGCAATATTCAAGGCAACATCCAAGCATTTCGCCTCACAAGGCTGTAACTTATAATTACAAAAACCGACTTGACTTTTCTAGCATTTTCTTTAAGATTTGTGGACTTCTCAGTTCAGTTCTGCTGTCACTGTAAGTTTTCATTCCGCGAGAAGCCGAGCAATTTTTAAGTCAAGTTTTGACAGTAGCGTGATTTTCCTGGACCAATCACAATTCTTTGCTTTGCATAACGACCAATGAGACGTTGTATAGGCAGTAGATTACGTCAAATGGCTTTTTTCGTGTTTGCCAAAAGTGGGCAAAATAATTTTATGCTGTGTAGCACTTGGAATTACTGTATGAAGAAAGTTTTTTTTGAAAAAGTGCACATGTTCCTATTGTGAAAAGGAACAAAACGTTTTGGGCAGAACCCCTTCGTCAATTGCAAATGATGCCGTCGACAAAACGAAACATTAAAGTTTACGAACATTACTGTTCCTGCACGTGCATGCAATGGCGTTGATGCACTTGACACGCACCTTGTCTCTATTTTAAGGTGGCCGAACACAAGGATTTCAAAAAACAAACATGCCGTCAATAGAGCGATCATTTTATTTACTCAACACCCGCACTATCTGTGTTATTTTTCTCTATAACTGAACGCAGTGTATTGATGGCTTTAGTCTTTTATTACAAAGATATGTTAGAAAAGGTAACGATGCAAAGAACCCAGCAATTTTCAGCTTTTGTTTGTTACCGAAAGAACCCAGTTAAATACAACGTATGCGCAGTTCCTCGAAAAATTGAGACCGATTGCTTTAGCAGAAACGTGCCGATTCTGCCTCCTCTTCAGGCGCTTCGATTTTAGTCGCAAAGCATGTGAACCAGGCGAGCAAGAAGCACCAGAAACTGGGGACGAGCACGCGAGGGATCATGGGAAGGAGAAAAGAGAGGGGCGAAACGCCTTTAGCTTTCATAATATATAGATTTATGCCAGCCTAAAAGCGTAGCTCCTTGGCCAGGTTGTTCAGAACACGATTAAGCTAACCCAGGAAAAAGGTAGAATTTTGATTTGAGTTTTGTAACTTTGCGGTGAGCTGCAAAAAACATTTGTATAGATGAAAAAGTTATTATTCGAATAAATTTTAATCCTGGGCTAGCGTTAGCCGGCTTCCGAACAATCCTGCCCGGTTTGGCACGGATAAACCGCTGCTCATGCGCAGTACATTTCGGTTCATCTTCCCGCCTTTCCATTTTCAAATGAAGTGATATGAAGCATATATGAAATAATTCATATTTTGTACTGCGGTTGTAGATGAATGTGAAGAGTGATCATCGCAGTAAATTTTCCAATTTAAGCAACTGGAAAGAAGAAGCCTGAAAAATTAATCAGGGCTTCAACGGGATTCGAACCCGTGTCCTCCGCGATACCGGTGCGATGCTCTACCAACTGAGCTATGAAGCCACACATTGGGAGCGAGGTCAATTTATTGAGTTCATATTTTCCCGTACAGTGAAGTGATGTGAAGCATATATGAAATATTTCATATTTTGTACTGTGTACAAAATATGAATTATTTCATATATGCTTCACAGTGAAGTGATGTGAAGCATATATGAAATATTTCATATTTTGTACTGTGTACAAAATATGAATTATTTCATATATGCTTCACATCACTTCACTGCACGGGAAAATAGGAACTCAATAAATTGACCTCGCTCCCAATGTGTGGCTTCATAGCTCAGTTGGTAGAGCATCGCACCGGTATCGCGGAGGTCACGGGTTCGAATCCCGTTGAAGCCCTGATTTTTTTCAGGCTTCTTCTTTCCAGTTGTTTAAATTGGAAAATTTACTGCGATGATCACTCTTCACATTTATCTGCTGATAGTCAACAGTTACGCATCAGTGCACATCGCGCGTCACGTTTACATACATACATACATAATACATAAACTTTATTTCCTCTCGAATTTTAGAGTAGCTTGTAATACTATCAATATTAGTAGCTAATATCTTCGAGAAAATATAATAAAAATGCATTAAAATACCATACAAAATAAATTACACACATTGAACCTGTTTGAACCTGATGTAACATAATAAAACAGTTCTTTTCTACGCGATACTTGACTTTTTTTTCTTTTTATGCAATGAGACTACGGTAAATTTATACTAAAACAATTAGACTGCTCGCCCTCGTTTTCTACGAGCGATAATCTGCTCGTAGAAAACTCGGGCTCGTAGTCTAATTGTTAATTATTATATACATACCGAGATTTACGCGCCAAAAAGCATCGAGATAAAAATAGTCTCTTAGCGCTAGAGAAGCCAGCTGATTGGTCATACGGTGTTTTTCACTCATGAAAAACGACGTATCGACGCTCTGATTGGCTATATCATTACTTTCACTAGTGCAAGAACAAATCCAACGCCAACTCAAGCAATGATTGATCATTATTTTAAACCAATAAAGGAGACGGTATATTTCAAAATAGGCGAGTTTCTCGTTTATTTTCAATTGAGACTTATTCACACGAGTGAAGACAGATCAAGGGATACATTATCACACTTAGGTCCGAGGATCTAAATAGCGGCAAAGTATATACACTCTTGGCCAACCCAAGAACCCTGAAACTCAAATTAAACTGATGTCGAAAAGGATCAAAATACTCTCTTGTAATTAGCTCAATTAGGATTTTGAATGTTCAGGTATTTTTTCCATCGTGTTACTTGTTGCAGAAATATATTATTACATGGGAGAAAATGATTAACGTTGTAACTCCACTACGGCTTAGAACTTTTCATCCACGTTTCAAGCGAGGGAAGTGGACCCTAGCCGCTCACGGTCATGTACCCAGGTTCTCAGGCTCTCGTTCAACCAAACGTGGCGCGAAAACTCGCGAGCAATTCGAAATTCACTTGCTGACCGAAAGACGTAGTTTCTATCGATAATATTGTCATCACTGGTCGTACCAGCGACAACTAAATGTGAAACAGGAAATTAATGAAACATCCTGTGACGAAAATAAAAATAAAAACCTATGACAACACGTGCTCTATGTGTAAAACAGTTGACAAATGAGCGTCAACTTCGCCTCAGTGGACGACATCAAGGCAGCTCGACCTGCAAGCGAGGCTACTCCTGAAGCCCAGGCCTTCACGTTCTGCATGAGTGGAGAGGCGCTGTTGCCTGGACAGAAAACCCGCTATTTCCAGACAGGCTTGCTGCTGCGACTAGTCGCTGAACTGGCAGCAGTGGATGCTCTGCTCGCTGACGAGACTCCTGATCGACTGGATATCCGGGAACTTTGTCGACCTGGGAAGGAACAACAATATCACTTTTCAGTATAAATCTACCAGCGTTAAGTCACGAATGCCCGGCGTTTTCCTAATGGCTACGCTGCGCACTATCCATTCTGTTGTAGGTAGCGAGAAACCTTAAGCAGTGCGAACTAACGGCCGCTTCTTTGCGTTTTCGAGGTGTCTGTGAAGAGAATTTAGATAAAGTTTTGAGTGACAAGTAGATTTATACTAAAACCATTAGATTATTCGGTCTCGATTTGTATGCCCAATAGAAATCTCGAGCTCATAATCTAATTCTTAGAAGTATATAGTTGCAATCTAATTGTTAATAAGTAACAGTACTGCTGTGGCAACGCACTGTACTCCACAACCACTGCTACCAGACAGAGACAGTACGAAAACCTAACACAACTTGGGGGACGCGCTTTAGAACGAAATTATCGTTTACGAGCGAAACATAACAAGCCCGGCAGAGCTTGCACTTGACCTCTCCACCAGGAGAGGCTTAACCATAAGGGAACCTTGCTCCCAGTATTTCTCTTCCTCCGGGAAAGGAAGACCCTGGGAATGAAAATGACCACAACTTACCAGACTTGTCTTGACTTAAAAGTTCATCGTCGAGTTTTTCTTGAAGCGCTATCAGATCTGAAGACATGTCAAGGGGAGAATGTTATGTGGACTTCTGTGATCAACTGCTATTCATATGCCCTAAATGTGTACTACAGTTCTTGTTGGTGGATGATACATGACAGAGAGAAGCTGTCTAGCAACATGATCGCTGACATGACATCTTAGAGAGCTCTTACAATACTGCCAGCAAAAATTGTCTCGGCCTGCACCGTTTAAAAGACCCTCTATAATTAGGCAAACGAAACTAGAGGAATAAAACACAAGCGATGAACCTAACCCTTAGAACAAAAGAGGTGCATATAAACAAGAACAAATCAAAACAGAGGTTTTAAAGAGGTGCAGGTCAACTGAAAATATACCGTCCGAGTGAGGTTCACTTGGGAGCCTGGAACGAGAATATACATGTACTGTCATTGGTTACTCTGATGTTTCGCCAACCTGATGGGAATTCAAGTCTCTGGTGTTTGAAACTAATTGATCTGTTACTGTCAGTCTCGATCCATCTACTGTCAGTCAAATTTTTGTTGGTTTTCTTAGAAGTTACATTTCGCATCTCGGCTGACAAATGTTGACGTCTTGTATGTATGTAGCACCAGCTCTTCACCTTGCACGGTTTGAGACCCAACCGGAAATGAAATTTTACGTTTTCAGACGGCTAAAAAGCGGAGAACAGGAAGTTGCAGTCGAACCTCCGACTGCGACCACCTCTCAGGACTCAGCGACCAGTTTTCCAAAATACCAAAAGTTTCCAAGTCAAATCACTATTACTGCCAGCGCCCACCCCTTGTAGACCGCGGCCACTTTTAGAACTAAAAGTTTGAAATTTTCTTTTGTTTTTAACCTCCAGTAAGCGACAACTTGACAGATAATAAAGAAAAAAATTGTTAAAAAGGCGTTGCAACATTATCGCATTCCTAGGCAGTACAAGAGGGGAAATGTCTCACTGGGAAGTACTATATTTTTCACACGAATGAAACATTTAAAACGTGAGTAGGTCTCTGCAGTTACCATATGCTAATGAGACAAAATTTTGACCCAATATGGTCGACGCGCTTGTAAGCGATCACCTAGACTTGACATTTTGGGTGGCGGCTTACGGACTGGAGGTTCAACTGTATATCCACTTTTTTTTTCTAACTTTCACATCAGGATCCCGCGAAGATTTCATCAAGCGAATAAAAAAAAACATGCCTGCGTCATCGGTATAGCGGAAGCCGGACTAGTTTGTACGCATCGACTGAAAGGTGTTTGCTCTACGTTAGTGTACCAGCTTTCAAGACTCGGAAATTGAAAGTAGTTTGTACTGTAGGTAAAACATTCAGTAGAGATCTTGTCTAAATCTCTGGTTTGCATGTCAGTCCACGGTGGGAATACTATTAAAATTAATAAAGCAATGTGACTATTGATATCGACATTTAATTAATTAAAAGCAACAAAAGGATACCCTCTGGGAAGAACCATTTTTGGTCAGCAGCGACTGCTGGCGGCCTGGGTCGATTTGCACTGCTAGCTTTCCCGGATGATTTTCTTGAGGGGGGAGGGGTGGGCCAGCAGGATTGTGGGACTTGGCCTGCTATTAAACCTTCAGGGAACTTCTTGTACAGCACTTTGAGACCTGCAAAACACTGTTGTCAATACACTGGTCGACTATGCGTTTCAGAAGTCGTCTTTCACTAGGGAGCCTCAAGGGCTGAAACCAAAATGTTTTTTATTGGTGGTTGCTAGGAGACAAATTTTCGCGCGCAATAATTAACAAAACAGAGATTTCTGTAGAGTTCGTCATCATTGATTGAAATTCCTGGTACTAAATTTTCGTAACATTTAGTAAGCCTTTTGATGTTATCCTTGGGTGCTTTCCATTGCGGGAGGAAAATTGAAAGGAATGGAAATTTCCATATTGCAGTAAGAAATTTGTGAACATTTGGAATATACCTGTCATTAAAAGCTAGCTTCTCGAATTTTTAACTGGGATTTTCGTCCGGGTGGGTACTCCCGGAAAGATTGGGTGGGGATGTGCGGCCCGCTTCCCAAAACCCTTACCCTATTTATGACCTAATAATATACATGAAAAAATTACTCGATTCTGATTGGCTGAGAGCAGTGCAGTTCAAGTGTAACACCAGTGCAAAAAGTGTAACACCGGTGCAAAAAGTGTAACACCAGTGCAAATTACACATCGTAATTCTGGATTATGATTGAGTGAAAGACAAAAGGAAATTTTCCAAGACAATGATATCACGTAAAATGATGACGAAAAGTTTATGCAGAAGCTTCAAATGACAAAAATATGGCTTCAAGAAAGATCTTCCGGCACTTCCTCTGTTGGGAATTGTATTCAGCGAGTTGTAGGCTCCGGTCGGTTTAGACTCCAAATTAATGAACTAACCTCGTAATCCGGAACATAAATAAACGGTAAAGAAACTAGACTCAAATCTCCAAAAAACAACAGCAAGGCTGACCTAAATTCTCAAACCCGGCAAGAAAATACAACAAAGATGAAAATCTGGAAAATTACGACAGCGAAGTTTAAAGGCACGCGCAAGCACATTCTGGGCCATGATTGGCTAATTAAAATCACCTGAGATTAAGCGCGCGGACAAAACTGAGAGGTGAGTTCAGAGTTCGCAAAGTTTATTCCATGGTTTAAAACATCTTGTACGCAAATTGTCTCATGTTTATAGCGGCTTGTGCAATTTCAGCTTTTTGAAAAACTCACAAGTGCAAATTAATTCCAAATTGAACTCGAAACCGTATGATTACCTATACAAAATCTGCAATATTCCCTACCCTATTTATGACCTGACCAAAATTCGAAACCCTATTTATGACCTGAACCTTACATCAAAATCCTGTTTCAGACCTGCGTTATAATTGGATCCCAAGTTTGAACCAATGTTAAATTACCGTAAACATAATTTGTGAAGGGCTTTTGTTGATTTTCTTTTCGATAGTGATGAAAAAGTGGCTTCTCGGCTTAAAAT